>JBBBDQ010001012.1:3117500-3132500 GCA_037127315.1 Ascarosepion bandense | reverse complement strand
GTGTGTTGATACAGATTAGTTTCATTTGGCCTTGTTAGTAGATTGCTCACTACAAGAGGGGTACAAAACAGGAAAATCAAATTGTATATAAAACCAACAATTATATATATATATATATATACACACACTCACACACATATATATATATATATATATATATATATACTTAATTACAATAAGACAGCACTAGTAATTACAGACTAAACATCCGAAAAACAATGCTAACTTAACAGTAACTTAAATTGGTCAAATAACCCAAAGAGGACTACCTCGTAGGTTAAATAATGGGGAAGAAAAAAAAAAGAAACATACCCCGCACAAGAACAATACGTCTAGTGCTCGTTCGAAAGAAAAAAAAACCAAGACGAAACTTTAACAGTAAAGTACTCTATACGAAAGCACGAAAGTAGAGCAAAAATTCCCAGGACCTTGAAAATCCATGGTGTGAAACCGTGGGCGGTGGTGGCTCAATTTTAGATTTAGTGTACTTTATATATATATATATATATATATATATATATATATACCAATTAAGGTTTTTACTAATAAAAGCAATGTTCTTTGGTTGGTACAAGGTATTAAAATGTTCATAGTTGTAATTGTTGAAAGAGTAAATGCGTAGGTACGTATGTAGGTAGGTATTCAGTAGGAATATCTTTGGATGGAGAAGAAGAAGTAAGAGTAATCAGTACGCAAGAAGGAAAGAGGAAGAGGACAATGCCTGGGTCGCTTGAAGTTGAAGTTACATTTTAGATGTGTGTGTGTGTCTCTCTCTCGCTGCTCCCATATGAGTCTCTGGCGCTGCGAAGCTATTTATATGTTCTTTTGAATTTCGCACTGGATCGCTAAGTCCTTTCAAGTCTTGCAAGTAGATTCCATTAGTCAAAAATCATTTTAACACCTACTTGCGAAATATGGGTCCGCTTTTTTTTAAGCACATAGTCCTTACTTTTTCTATTGAGAAAAACCTGGAATTCACACGTCATTGTGAATTTTTGTAAAAGTGAAAAAGAAAGTTGATTTTAGTTCTTAATTTCTCATGCCACTACAATAGTAGTATGTTTGCTGTTGTTATTACCCGAGTTTGAAAGAAAAAGTCTGTGGTAATCAAATAAATAGTTTGGAAATTCGTTGTTGACAAGTGTTTGCTTAGCCTTATGGAGTTCCTTGAACAAAAATGATCAGAGTCAGAAGATGGGTTCTCATAGTCTCTCGTGAGTAAATTTTTAATGACGCCGATTTTATATCGAAGAGGACATTAACTAATGAAATTTAGGTTACAGTAATTTATAGTGGTAGATTTTTTATGGGGAGAAGTAATGGAAGTATTATTACAAGACTCCACGAGGACATTAAAGAATCAAAGAACAAAAGCTTTATTTATTTATTTTTTTTTTTGGCTAAGCTCATATGTCAAGTTGAGAAAGGAATCTTTTTCGAATGCAGATGTAAGATTATCGATTTCGTTTTTGTTCTGAACAAGAATGAAGATATCATCTACATCGCAGACGTATATTGTGGGTTTAGTAACATTTTAAAATAAATATTAGCGCATCATCCAAATACAAAAAAGATTTTAAAAAATAATGGAAGCCTTATTAATTAAAACGAAATCTCAACACTCAATAACATCAATAACAAACAAGCTAACAATCTGCTTAACGTTACTCTGACCATCGCCATTACGCATATACAAAACACCACGTACATTTTGTTATATGTGAAATGATATTCATCCTCAAAAATGGCTAATCGTATAGGCCAAAGTGCTCGGATCAACGAGACACTTGAACAATTTCTATATAATTTATGTTTAAAAAGAAAAGAAAAATCATACGATCACATAAAAGTTAGATGAAAAAATTAACCATCACACATTGTGTGACTTTTTTTCGTGTAACCTGCATATATATATATATATATATATATATATATATATATATTAACGAAACTTGGTTATAAACAACCGACAATTTGAAATGATTTGTTTCGTAATAAAACATTTTTGCCGAATGACATATATATATATATATATATATATATATATATATATATATATATATATATATATATATGTCATTCGGCAAAAATGTTTTATTACGAAACAAATCATTTCAAATTGTCGGTTGTTTATAACCAAGTTTCGTTAATCTTCGTTCATTTCTGTAACATGTCTACATTTGTTGACATTACTATACGTTTCAGAGCAGAGATTAAATCCTGCCGAATGACACATATTTTCGCAACAAAAGTTTATCGTTAATAATCAGGCCGGTAGAAATAAATATATAATACTGTTTGATTATGAACAGAATATCTACTTAAATACGAGTATCGATCTAAAATAATGTTCAAACAAATCATTTCAAATTGTCGTTTGTTTATAACCAAGTTTCGTTAATTTCCGTAATATTTTACATTTGTTGACATTACGATAGGTTTCAGAGCAGATATAGTTATTGCGATGAATCGAAATTGGGTTATATTGGCTTGATTAAAACCTCTTTAAGACTGAAGGTCATACGTGGTCGAGAGGTCTAAGACGTGCCAGATCACATGGTAGGTTCACCTATGTGGATAGGGGTCGCAGGTTCGAATCCTACCGAATGACACATTTTCGTAATAAAAATTTATCGTAAATAATCAGGCTGGTAGCTATATATATATAATACTGTTTAATTAAAAACAGAATAACTACTTCAATACGAGTATCGATCAAAAATAATGTTCAAACAAATATTTTCAAATTGTCGGTTGTTTATAACCATGTTGACATTACGATACGTTTCAGAGCCGATATGGTTATTGCGATGAATCGAAAATTGTGATATATATATATATATGATATATTGTGATATATATATATATATATATATATATATAAATTATACTTTAGAAGATGCACAAACTACAATCTACTACAAAAGTTTACATTTTGTTTCGACATTGAAACAAAATGTAAACTTTTGTAGTAGATTGTAGTTTGTACATATTCTAAAATATAATTTATAATAAATATTCATTGCTCTATTTCTATATTGAGCACTGTTTTAAATTAATGTTTTGAACGTTGTAAATATTTTCTTCGTTCTTTAATCATTTCTATCTATCTATCTATCTATCTATCTATCTATCTATCTATCTATCTATCTATCTATGTGAGTGTGTTGTGTGTGTGTGTGTGTGTGTGCGTGTGTGTGTGTGTGTGTATGATTTCTCCAACAGTAATCCTGTAGACAATGAAAAATACTATTGAAAATAAAGGGAAAGTTTACTCTGTGATGTGATAAATATATGTGGGTTTAATAAATAAAAATCTATTATTTCTTTTAAAATTTCTTTGTTTGGATTTCGAATATGCAAATGAGCAGTTATGAACTTTCTGGAATCCAAATTGTATTTAAAAAACGCAATTACTTTGAGTGACTTTACCATATTACGCATGCCTATTGCATCTATGTTAATATAGCACCCACAAACGCACGCATATATATATATATATATATATATATATATATATATATATATATATATATACTAGCAGTTTAGAACGGCGTTGCTCGGGTATAATGAAAGCTTTAAAACTAATGCATGGTTCTGGAGCTCAAACTCTTTGGACGTTGGCACAAAAGACTAAAAAGCAATAGTTGTTTCCAGTTAAAGCCAAACCGTAGACTGAAAAAAATGAATGTGTGTAATTCAAATTTTGATTTCCTGGTATCGATATCAAATAAGTTTTTTTTGTCGTAAACTGAATTTTGAAGGCTAAATACGTCCTCTGAGTAAATGGTATCATGGCTGAGACTAAGAACTACAAGTATATCTAATTAGAGCCAAACCCGAAGCAAAAACTAAAATAAAAGGACTGAAAAAATACAGACATACAGGCAAATAAACAGACACACACACAAACAACTTGCCTTTTACATATATATATATATATATATATAGATATATATATATATATATATATATATTATCGACGTTTTGCACTATTGTAAGAACTGCTACCTTGAAACGTCTGAATATAGTTTCTTATGTCTTTGTCTATGAGTGTATCAAATTTGATTAAAATCGGACCACTCTTTCTATAACCCGATTTGTTCGATTATCGATTTTCGATATTTATCGGGGGTACTTCGACACAAATTCTAGCTAAGAACAGCCGCAGACGCTTATAGTACAACTGTGTAGGTTTTCAAGAAAATCGGTTCAGACATTTCGGAGTCTATAGGTAACGGACACACACACACACACACACACACACATACATCGACAAAGTTCCATTTGTAAATAAGTTTAGATTTTCTTAATACGTTACTTCAACATTCCATTTTTTTTCGTTTTTTTGTTGTATGTCTGTATTCCTCCTTTTTATGGTGTTTCTACGAAATACATATCTTCATTGCTTTTATCTTGACAACTGTCGAACAGTTTTATATCATTCCATGGCATCAATTTGTTTTACGCAGCCTTCGAAAATATACTATTCAGTTAAGGATCACGAGTGAAATAAAGAAATTAATTTTAGTGAAAGGAGTTTTTGTAAACACCCAGGGAAGTTTGAACTCATTACTCTATTGCAAATCATTTTTCTAGAGCTGGTCTCCCGTCCAGAGAATTAGGTACGCTTTAAGTGCTTACTGCGTTGTCTTCGAAAAAGAAAAAAAAAATGAAAAAAAATATGCATTCGTAGTTGTGTTTGTATTTTGAGAAAACCATTACTTTACCCTTTTTATCGAAAGATTCATAATATTTATTTCCCGGTTGGTCGGTCTGAAGATTTTCATCTCCATTATGGAATTATACAGTTCCCAGGAGGTTTTAGTTTTCATTAAGTTTAGTCTGAAAACGAAGCTGCCGTTCCAAAATCAAGCAGATGTTATTGAACGACATTTTGTTTCTTTGTTGGGATTTTTTTTCTCTCTTTCGATTTAATTAAAAAAAGGAACCTTTTCCCCACCCAACAAAACAACAAAGAAAAATTGAAAGCAGAATCAATTTTTATTGTTTTTTCTTCAAAAATACGCAACAAAATTGATTTTTTAAATTGATAAAACAGATTCATATTTTACTAAATTAAATTAAATGAAAAAAGAAAATATGCAATTTTTGAGTGTGTATGTATATACTAGATTAAATTCACTGTTGATATATTATATAGAATGCGTACATGTAATATATTTAATGAGGCGCACACACACAACCACACATATATATGTGTGTGTGTGTGTGTATGTGAGTGTGTACCTCATTATATATATATATATATATATATATTGCACATAGACTGATGGTGTTAATACAATAGTGCTCGATATAATATAACAGAGCTATTAAGTATATATTAATAAATATATATATTAGCTCTTGCTGGCAGCACGACTCGGAGTTTCATGCTCAGCACAATTTTCAGGTGCTGGTAGAGACTAACATAATTTAAATTCCATCATTTAAATTTAAATTTTAATAACAATATATGGTTAAAAAAACGCTAGCGCAGTACATATACTACATGAAGATACGATTCTTTTATTTTATTTTAAATATATATAGATTGCATTTAGAATAGACATGATTTATATTTTATCTTTAAAATAAATAGTGATTAATGTTATTTATTTCAAATAGATTAAAATAGACGGACACAAAACACACATAAAATATTAATTTATTTAAAGTTGACTTTATACAGACTTTAGACTTTTATATGTTTCATATTAATGTATATAAATATACACTACCGGCTATAATTATTAAGCCACCTCAGTTTTTTAAAAGAAATGATGTATTTCATCCTATTTCTAAGTGGATAATTCTATACGAAAATAGAATGGTTATTTTGTTATATTACTACGCAAAATTTTACAAGGCAAGAAACAAAGAGGAACTCGTCCGAATCACCCGAAATTTTCTTCATTCTTTCATCGATGGAATTATTAGATAATTATTAAATATTTATAAATTCATTTGTTGCACATGTTATTCTGCAATATTAACAAAAGAACCATTGTATTTTCATTTACAATTATTCATTAAAATAATATGAAATACTTCAATTTTTTAAACACTGTGGTAGCCTAATAATTATAGCCGGTAGTATATATATAGAGAGAGACAGAGAGACAGAAGCTTAATGTGGAGAGGTTTTTCATTTAACTGAGCAGGGGCTTTCAATTATGTCGACTTTGAAGTTTCCCGAAGATATTATGATGTCTTCAAACGATAATTCGAAGTCGAAAAAACTGAAACAACACTGGTCTGTTAAGTGCAAAAACCTCTCCACTTTAATTGTATTAACGTATTAACAGCAACTTTGGCACTAAGAACCTCTATAATTCAATGCTATATATATATATATATATATATATATATATATATATATATATTGGTTGATTGATTGATTGATTGATTGATTGATTACTTGGTTTTTGGTCCTAATAAAATTAGACCCGTACACATTTGTATTAAATGTGTTCAATATAGTTATATTTGAATATTCTTCATTTGAGTTATTACGCGACCTAGGTTCCTACCATGAGTGGTGTCTTTAGGCGATTTTCAATAACTGATTTTACCGTTTTCTTTGTTGAAAGAACGCTCACGTAACGTTGAATTTTTTGAACGCTCACGTAACGGGTCTCGCTGCCGTACTTGAAAGGGTCCTCCAATCCGTAGTGGCCTGGGGTAGGAAATGACTGGTAAATTTCAATGCCTCTAAAACGAAGCTGTTATCAACTAACCACCATAGACAATCGCATCTACCTCCCATTAGCATGGGACAGGCCAGCCTCCCAGAGAGTAAAATACTACGCCTCCTTGGCCTTACACTCTCGGCGGACCTCAAGTGGAATGACTATATCAAATCCATTGCCAAATCTGCTGCTATGAAAGTCGGCTCCCTGTGCAGGGCCCGGAAGTTTTTCCCACCTGAATCTATTCTGCACATATACAAATCTACCATCCGCCCGTGTATTGAATATTGCTGCCATATCTGGTCGGGTGCCCCTGCTGCTCTCCTTGGGCTTCTTGACAAAATACAAAGGAGGATCTGTAACGTGGTTGATACTGACTTGGCAGACCGGCTGCAACCACTTTCTCACCAGCGTGATGTGGCTTCCCTGTGCCTCTTCTACAAGTACTTTCATGGCTTCTGCTCCGATGAGCTTAGATCACTGGTGCCGCCTAAGCACGAATTTACACGAGATACTAGATTAGCAACTAGGTCCCACCCTTTTACAGTTAAACAAATAAGATGTAACCGTAAATTCTACTCCAACAGCTTCTTTTCTCGCGCTTCCCGCCTGTGGAACTCCTTTCCACAAGTCTGCTTTCCCGACAGCTACAATCTCCAGGTGTTTAAATGTAGGGTCAATAGACACCTCCTATCACACTAACTCCCAATTATTCTCAGAGCACTCTCATCTACCCAACCCTCATTCTCGGTATCCTTACCCGCCTATCACCCACCCTCTGACATTTCCTATATTTAATCATTCTTTCTCCATTCTATGTAGCCCCCTGCGCAGTAGTGGCAGTGACATGCCTTACTCGGGGTGAAACGCTTATAAAAAAAAAAATTAAAATTACAAGAATTTATAACGTTTTCATCCATGGTTGTATGAACCTAATAGATATTTTATGGTATGGTTACACTTAGTGATAATTTCTGTTCTTTTATTAATTATGTCCCTTTAATAAATCTAATCTTACCCAGACAATATTAAAAGTGACATGTCTACATCTCGGACATCCTAAACCCAAATGTTTAAATCTCCATGGTTACATAATTCTGAATGCTGATTGGACTCTTTGGACACACCTCTTGCATTTCTTCCAACTACTACTCCCTAATTTTCTAAATAACCAGAAATTCATCTTATACTTTCAAAAACAAATCGTTTACGACTTTTATTATTAACATATCACCTGAAGAGGAACAGTTTTGTTTTGAAACATGAAACATTTCTGTAGTGATATTATGCTTTTATAAATCATTGTAATAACAAAATTAAAATATTAAGCTCTAATCTGTATCGATCACAATTTATAAAACTAAATTCTTGAACAGAGGGTTTTTAACCTACGTGTTCTTTCATTTGCCTGTAATATATATATATATATATAAAAACTTATTTGTAAATGGAACTTTGTCTGTGTTTGTGTATGTGTGTTTATCTGTGTGTGTGTGTCCGTTACCTATAGACTCCGAAACGGCTGAACCGATTTTCTTGAAAATCTATACAGTTGTACTATAAGCGTCTTCGAGTGTTCTTAGATAGATTTCGTGGTGAGGTACCTCCGATAAATAAGGTATAATTGTAGTTCTTAGTCTCAGCCATGATACGATTTACTCAGAGGACTTATTTAGCCTTCAAAATTCAGTTTACGACGAAAAAACTTATTTGATATCGATACCAGGAAATCAAAATTTGACTTACATCCATTCATTTTTCTTTCAGTCTACGGTTTCGCTTTAACTGGAAACAACTATTGCTTTTTAGTCTTTCGTGCCAACGTCCAAAGAGTCTGAGCTCCAGGACCATGGATTAGTTTTAAAGCTTTCATTACACCCGAGCAACGCCCGGCTATACTGCTAGTAATATATAAAGCATGCAATCACTGAATTATGAAATGTTTAAATATCATTTTACAAGCAGCAGGAAACTACTGTATATAAAATTCAAGTAACTATTACATCTGAGCAGAAAACAAAATTCACAATAGCGAAAATATCCTACATTTTTTCTTTTTATAATCGTATCGCCCCAAGCAAGGCATTATTCTATCACTGTTGTGCAGGGGGTTACAAAGGAGGAAAGTTATGAGAAAGAGTCACAGGTTACAGGGAGTGTCAGAAAGTGGGTAGGAGAAGGATGAGAATACTGAAGAAATGAGATAAGATCCTGAGAGAGAGGATCCCCGATACCATAATATCCCAAGTAGGTATGTACGCTGATGACACCACAGTTTACTCTGATGGAGTAGAAATTGCATTTACATTGGTTACACAGTAAAAAAGTTCTAGTTGCTAATCATGTGGCTCGAGTAAATTCGTATATCGGGGCACCAGTGAGCTAAGTTCATCGAAACAAAAGCTGTGAAAGTATTTGTAGAAGAGGTGCAGGGAAGCCACACTGCGCCGATGAGAAGGTGATTATATCCTAGCTGCCATGTCGGGATCTATCACATTGCAGATTCTCCGTTGAAATTTGTCAAGGACCCCTAAGTGGATAGCAAGAGTACCCGACCAGATATGGCAGCAGTATTTAATGCACGGGCGGATGGTAGATTTGTATATGCGCAGGATTGTTTCAGACGGGAAAAACTTAATGGCCCTGTACAGAGAACCGACGTCCTTAGCAGCGGGTTTAGCTATGAACTCTATGTAAACATTTCACTTGAGGTTTGTTGTGAGAGTTTATTCGAGGAGGCGCAGTGTTTTACTTTCAGGGAGACTAACCTGATCCATGCTAATGGGTGGTAGGAGCGATTGTCTGCGATGGTTAATAGATAGCGGCTTCGTTTTAGAAGCATTAAAATTCACGAGCCATTTCTTACCCTAAGGAGGTCCTTTTCAATCTCGACCGCGAGGTTTGTTTGTCGGCCTCAGTAGATTTTTGATCGATGCGAGAGTAAACTGTAGTGTCGTCAGCGTATATGCCTACTTGAGATCTTATTACAACGGGGAGATCGTTAATGTAGATGAGTAAAAGTGTAAAACCTAGAGCCTTGAGTGAGACCCGTGTTGTTTAGTAAATATTAATTCGGTACAAGGTCTAAGAGCCACTCAAGATAGTGGGTATTAAATGAGTATTTTTATATGGACGTAGAAATAAGATTGTATATGTAAGATAGACAACCGTTGATCCTTTAGTATTTGTCTATATTTCTGAGATGAGGTAGTATTTACAGTATTTTACATTATTCGGACTATTATCCTCGTCTATATTGCAATTTGTACGACGTTTCTACCATTGTACGTTCCGGTTTTCTTCAGGTTCTAGGATTTTCAACGCAAGGAATGAGGTTGATATACCCCAGTGATTATAATAAAGGATTCGGTTCAAAATTCTTATTACCTGTAGAAAGCCGAAGCGTATAACGGTCGAAACGCCGTTGATCCTTGTTTTGAAAATGTTAAAATTGTTTATTAATTTCTGTTCTTGTATTATTCTTGTTAAGATGGTTCGGGGAAGAATACTCATGGTTTCCGTTTAAAGAATTAGCCATTCTCAAGAAATTGTCCGATGGATTTGGATTTGGATTTGAGTTTTGTTTAACGGCATATCAACCTATGTGGGTTATTTAATGCCGAAAAGGTAGAGTTCAAAGATTTTTTTCTTAATGTTTGGCTATAGTAAGAAAGTTGATTTAGTCAGATTTTGACAAAAAAAAAAAAAATTATTTTATTTTAGAAAACTGAAGATGTCTTCTAGTTTCGTATTCAAAAATGTATTGCTGGTAATATTTTTTTCCTTCGAAAATGTACGATGGCAATTTTTTTTCTTCAAAAATGTGCAATGGTAATAACTTTTTTCTTAAATAAAAAAAATTTTGGCAATGTTTTTCATTCAAAAGTGTATATTTTTTTTATAAAAGTCTATTTTTATATATATTATATTTCTATAAATGTATTTTTATATTTTCATAGTGTTTTAACCCCGGTTTGGGATTAGCTATTTACCCATAGCTGCGACCCTAACAGGTGCTACCACTCCGGGTCAGAGTGGACCTGGGAACCAATAGCGATTAAGAGGTGGTTTCATGCTCCTCACAACCTCCCAATCAGAGGCCTTGCTGCTGGATGCAGTTTACTGTCATACCCAGGACCAAATTGTCCGATGGAAATTTCCTCTTTACCAAAAGAATACGATGGAAATGAAGATGGTTCGACCCCTAGCATGACAGGTCTTAGGAACTTAGAAACTACGGGAACTTGGGACTGTAATCCGTCAAAATATTTCCCATCAATATAGTGATAGAGATGACTGGGTGAAAAGGCTTGTAAGCACAAAAATAATTAATCACATAGAGTCAGTCAGTTAAATGCCACACGTGATACACGCTTTGAGCGATCATGTCTGGAAAAAAAACATGACTGACTGGACAGAAGCATATCCCGCAATAGGTTGCCATTGCTTTCTGCGGTAGACAGGTTGCCAGCCAATGCTATAGAACCCAATCTGTTCTATTATTTAATCCACAACTGGAAGAAAGAGACGGATTAATACCTTTCCCAAAAGGTATTTGTGCGTAACTGAATTCAAGGAATTCAACTGGAATTCAAACTCGGCAACCCGACTTGTTCCGAGTCGATATCCACAGTACCACAACGCAACATCCCATCATACAGTAGTCAGTTAAGTGTCATACGTGATACACGCTTAGGCGATTATGTCTCGAAAGAGACATGACTGACTGGGCAGAATATTATGCCGCAGTAGGTCACCATAACTTTCTGCGGTAGACTGGTTGCCAGCCAAGGTTATAGAACCCAATCTGTTTTATTATGTAAACCATAACCGGAGGGAAGAGACGGATTAATACCTTTTCCAAGCGTATTTGTGCGTGAGTGAATGCAAGAAATTCAACAGGAATTCTAACTCGGCTTCCTGATTTATCGTTCCGAGTCGATATCCACTGCACCACAACGTACAACTCCCGTCACACAACATCACCTGTGACGCCTCTTAACGTTCGAAAACTGGGAGCTGCGGACGAGATTCGCAATGATCGTTCTACTAGATTGGCATCTAGGTTCTACCCTTTTATTGTCAAAATAGTTAAATTTAATCTGCTCTTCTACTCTAACAGTTTATTTTCTCGCACTTCCCATACATGGAACTCCCTACCGTTTACTTGCTGATAGCTATAATCAAAATTTTAAACGCAACGTTAATCGCCATCTTCTATCTAATTGATTCTCATCCATTTCTTATCATTTCTTCGACAGCCACTGTACCTTGTTTTTTGCTCTGACAGTAAACGCTTGCGCATCAGTGACGGCTATGCCTTGCTTGGGGTGAAATGATTATAAAAAAAATAAAATTCAGTTCATGTAAAGATAGAGCATAACAGGTCTAGTAATGCACTGGTACAACGATTTGAATAAATTTTGTCAAATAGCATGCAACGTCTGGTCGGTCATGTGATATTTAACGGACGGCCAATCAGTGTAGCACATTTTTACAACGCGGGACAGAAGCTTCAGAGTCACCGGAGATAAAAATGTCTTCCAGAATCATGGTTAGACACATTTTTTTTTATACATGAGGAGATTGAGTTGTGAGTAAATTCACTTTTGCAGAATCCACTAGATTTCCTTTTCAGGATCAGGTAGAAGGTATATTACATTTCTATAAACTTTGTTAGCATATTCTTCTTCTGTAAAATGAAATACAATTTTCACTAAATTATCTAACAGGTTTATTATTATTTATTTTATTATATATGTTCATGTAGATGGTAACCTATAGCTGTTATCTCAATGATGTGTAACAAAACATAGAAAGCAAAGCCAACTGTAATAATATTTAAACATAAACAACAAAGGAAGAATTACATGTAATGGTAATATTGGCTGCTTCCTGATGAGAAAATATTCGACTTTCATTGACTGAGCCGTTGGTGACACAGTCAACTGAAATTTAAATCTTTCACTTAATGCAACTTCTCGTAAAAATAACATGTTATTTCTCTTTTAGGATGCTCTCCGAAAGGCAGTACAAATGAAGAAGGATCTGTACCTGTGTTTTATTGATTGTGCGAAGGCATTCGACAAAATACGCCACAAAGAATTGATGGAGATGCTAAGCAGCCTCGACATATTTGAGAAAAGCATACAAGTGATTAAGAATCTCTAATGGCAGCAAACTGCCTGCATACGGACTTGTAACGAAGTTAGCAAATATACAAAAATATAAAGGGGGATAAGACAAGGATGTGTCTTTTCATCGGATCGGATCAACTTGTACAGCGAGACTTTTTGAGAACTCTAGATGTTATGCCAGGAATATAATTGGAGGTCACAATTTGAATAACATACCGTACGTAGACGATACAGTGCTGAGTGCAGACACGGAAAGGAAACTACAAGACAGCCTACAGAAGGGAGCTGAAGAGAGTGACAAAAAAAGGACTAATAATAAACTTCCAGAGAACCGAATGCATGGCCATCAGCAAAAAGAGCATCCCAAAATTCCAAATACAGTTGGGAGACATTAAAATCAAGCAGGTACAAAAAAATTTAAATACCTGGGAACTGTTCTAACAGAAGACAGAAAGTGCACAGAGACCCGAAGGCGAATTAGCATGGCGAAGGACGCGTTCCAGAAGCTGAGTAAAGTATTAAGAGACAGACAACAAAGAAGAGAGTACTATATTGCTATGTGATGTCAGTTCTTCAATATGGTTGTGAATGCTTGACAATATCGTCAAAGATGAAAGAAAAACTTGAAACAACTGAAATGTGGTTCCACAGAAGGATGCTGCGGATATCGTGGACCGAGCATGTGAGCAAGGATAAAATTTTGGAAAGGATGGAAAGAAAATGAAAATTAATATTGAGCACCAGGAAGAGAAAATTTAAGTTCCTGGGACATGCATTAAGGAAGGAGGACTTGGATAACCTGATACTAACAGGCCAGATAGAGGGAAAAAGAGACAGAGGAATGCAGTAGATAACATATCTGAAGGACCTGAGCAGGTGAATGACAGAACGGTGGTTGCGTGGTGCTACAGCAGAAAGTGTGCTAAGAGACACCAGGGATAGGGAGACATGGGAAGCCATGATCGCCTACGTCCTGAAGGGACAAAACACATAGAAGAAGAAGAAGAAGAAGAAGAAGAAGAAGAAGAAGAAGAAGAAGAAATGGAAACATCTGCATCAGGCCATAGTTTTCTTTTCAAGTAACATCTACTATTCCTTTTAGTTGTTGCTGCTGTTGGAGATCTTCAAGTGATGGGGTTTGCGGTATCTAGTCCAGTACTTAGTTAGTAAGGATGAAGAGCCAGTTCACAATGCTCAATGAAGGATGGTCTTCTCTTAGACTTCATTCACACAAAGCCATTTTAGCCATTGATAAGCAGCTGACAGATTAAATATTCCTGAAAATTCTTTGTGATTCTGGAGCACTAGTTAACAATGTTCGAAGAAGAACAATCTTTGTTCGCCTAAAGCTATTTTGAAACATTAATCTCAGAAAGCGGTTATATACATATAAAATTCATAGATTATAGAAGCTTGCTTAAAAAAGTTTAAAAATCATAGATTATAGAAGCTTGCTTAAAAAAGGTTAAAAATCATAGATTATAGAAGCTTGCTTAAAAATGGTTAAATAATCATAGATTATAGAAGCTAGCTTAAAAAAGGTTACAAATCATATATTATAGAAGCTGGCTTAAAAAAGTTTAAATAATCATAGATTATAGAAGCTTGCTTAAAAAAGGTTAAATAATCATAGATTATAGACGCTTCCTTAAAAAAGGTTAAATATTCATAGATTATAGAAGCTTGCTTAAAAAAAGGTTAAAAATCATAGATTATAGAAGCTTGCTTAAAAAAGGTTAAATAATCATAGATTATAGAAGCTTGCTTAAAAAAGGTTAAAAATCATAGATTATAGAAGCTTGCTTAAAAAAGGTTAAAAATCATAGATTATAGAAGCTTGCTTAAAAATGGTTAAATAATCATAGATTATAGAAGCTTGCTTAAAAAAGGTTAAATAATCATAGATTATAGACGCTTGCTTAAAAATGGTTAAATAATTATAGATTATAGAAGCTTGCTTATAAAAGGTTAAATAATCATATATTATAGAAGCTTGCTTAAAAAAGGTTAATAATCATAGATTATAGAAGCTTGCTTAAAAAAGGTTAAATAATCATAGATTAAAGAAGCTTGCTTAAAAAGGTTAAATAATCATAGATTATAGAAGCTTGCTTAAAAAAGGTTAAATAATCATAGATTATAGAAGCTTGCTTAAAAAAGGTTAAATG
>JBBBDQ010001012.1:3085000-3110000 GCA_037127315.1 Ascarosepion bandense | reverse complement strand
CAGACTTCTTGCCACTTTCTGAATGACGGCTATTTAATTCAAATTGTTCTTGCATTTTCCAAGAGCTATGGTGTGAACTCGGCCCGCCGAGGTTTTGCGCTGATAACCGTTACCCTAACAACACACTTTGTAACTAGAGAGGTTTAATAATGCATGTAAAGATGATCACCCATTAGTTTCACGCGCTTTTACTTTACAGGTAGACGAATATCAGATAAGATCATGAAATAAAAAAGCAAAGATTTCCACGATTTTAAAAACACAGGAAATATATTTGTAGATTGCGAATAAGACAAATAAAAGAAAGAAGGAAAGAATGCTTACAAAAGAAAAGGAAGAGGAAAGAAGAAAAAAAAAAGAAAACCTCCAAAGGAAGATTTAATTTTCCGAAGCTTATATAAATAGAATCTTGAAATTGACAAAGTAAAACCACGCAGGTCACGAAAAGCAAATTCGTTTCTTATTATAAAATCCAGTCTCCTTCCTTCTTTCTCTCTTTGTAATTTCCATCAGTTTTGTCATCAGCGAGGGCAAGAAAAAAGAAAAATAAATGACATTTAAACATTCGTCTGCCCATCATGAAAACCGATTTCTATTCCAAGATTGAAAGAACATTTTTTCCTCTTGTTTTTTTTTTTGCCACTGTTTATTTATTTTAATTTCTTTCTCTATCATTTTCATTCTTTCTTTAACTTCTTTCTTTGCAAAACAGTTTCTTTCTGAGACATGTTTTTTGGAACTAATTATTTCTTTCCTTCTTTCCTTCCTTCCTTCCTTCCTTTGTAAGTCATGGTTTCCTTTCCGCCTCAGTTGTTTTCCTTGATTTCTTTTACTTCTATTTTCCTTTTTACAAAGCATTTTTCTAGCACTCTGTCTTTTTATTATTCCTTCCTTCCTTCCTTCCTTCCTTCCTTCCTTCCTTCCTTCCTACCTGCCTGCCTTCCTTCATTCATTCTTCTTTTTTGTCACAGACTTTATTTTACCGCCTATAACATTTTCTTTCTTTCTTTCTTTCTTTCTTTTTTCAAATCATTATTACGTCCCTTCCTTCCTTCCTTCCTTCCTTCCTTCCTTCCTTCCTTCCTTCCTTCCTTCCTTTCCTACCTTGTTTGTGTGTATTTTTTAAAACTTCTCCTATACTTTCTGAAACACTCTCTTCTTTATAATCTTACTCTTTCTTTCTTTCTTTCTTTCTTTCTTTTTTCAAATCATTATTTCCTTCCTTCCTTCCTTCCTTGTTTGTGTGTATCTTTTGCTTAACTTCTCTTATACTGACTTTCTGAAATACTCTCTTCTTTATAACTCTTACTCTTTCTTTCTTTCTTTCTTTTCCTTTTTTCTTTTTTCTTTCTTTCTTCCTTACTTTTTTAAAGTCATTATTCCATTCCTTCCTTCCTTCCTTCCTTCCTTCCTTCCTTGTATCTTTGTGTGTATCTTTTTTTTAACTTCTCCTATACTGACTTTCTGAAACACTCTCTTCTAATTCTTACTCTTTCTTTCTTTCTTTCTTTCTTTCTTTCTTTCGTTCTTTCTTTTTTTCTTTCGTTCTTTCTTTAAGCATTTTCTAATTCTCCATGGTTCTTTTCTGTTATTCTTTTTCCCTTTCTTTCTTTCTTTCTTTCTTTCTTTCTTTCTTTCTTTCTTTCTTTCTTTAAGCAATTTCTAATTCTCCATGGTTCTTTTCTGTTATTCTTTTTCCCTTTCTTTCTTTCTTTCTTTCTTTCTTTCTTTCTTTCTTTCTTTCAAGATTTATTTTCTGTTTTACCATTTTTTCTAAACCATTCTTTCTTTACTAGAAGCTTTCTTTCTGTAAATATCTAATTCAGTTTCCTCTTTGTTCATTTATTTTTGTTTATATAACACTGCCTTTTCGTTTCCATCACCTTTTCTCACTTCTTTCTTTTTCAGCATTTTTCCTCTCTTACTTCCTTTTGTTGTATTAATCTCTTTTCATTACATAACACACCTTTTGTTTCTTTCTTTTTTTCTTTAACTCCTGTCTCTCTCTCTCTCTCTCTCTCTCTCTCGTCTTTCCTTAGTCTCTCATTCTTTCCGCAATACTTTTTTTCGTTATTCGTTCATTCGTTCATTTTTTACTCAACACATATCTTTCATTGTTTTTCAGGATCGTTAAACGTTACTGAAGTTTCGACTCAAGGCGATGTTTTTCTTCAGGTGTTTCGTCATTGTCACGTTTTTCGATTATTTTCGTGTTTAGTGCGTGCAGTCGGCGCCCGTGTAATTGTATCGCTGTGGGTGGGTGGGAGGCAATAGATCGAATTCATTATTCAGGCTCGAATGACTCTTCGTACAGACACGAAAACGTTTATGTAGAGATTGAATTTCGAAATAATTGGTTTGATGGAGATGATATGAATAATGATTATACGTCATGAAAATAATGGCCAATTTCAAATCTTTGGTGCCTGAGGATTTTGGCATTTATATTGAAAACGTAACCCAAAATATTTTCTACACACACACAATATATATATATATATATATATATATATATATATATATATATCTTTGTGCGTTTGTGTGTATAGAAAATATTTTCGGTTAGGTTTTCGATATAAATGGCAAAATCCTCAGGCAACAACGATGTGAAATATATACACGTGCATTAAATATTGCTGCCATATCTGGTCGGGGGCTCCTACTATCCACCTAGGTGTCCTTGACAAAATCCAACGGAGAATCTGTAATGTGATCGATCCCGACTTGGTAGCTAGGATACAGTCGCTTTGTCACAAGATTAGCAACTAGTATTAGGACAAGAACTATTTTATCTTTTCTGAGGCATATTGACAAAAAATAAACAATTTGATTAAAGTAATTTTATTTGATTTACTCAACAAATGTTTTAACAAGAAAAATACTTGTTACAAAATTAATTTAATATTTAGTATAATAGTCTTTTGTTTTAATCATATCCTACATTCTATCAGGCATTGACATCACAAGCTTCTTCAATATATCTAATAGTATCTCTTTTCCAATCTTCTCACTTTGTTTTCTTTTTTTTTCAGTTGGAGTAGATAGATCTATCTATCGCCCGGTTCACACTTCACCCACGTCTATTGAACAGGTTAAGTGGTTCATCCTTTGTTCCCTGTTTAGGATGTGGTTTCCGGCTTTCTCTTTTCCAATCTTCTCACTTTGGTTTCTTTTTCTTTTTTTTCAGTTGGAGTAGATAGATCTATCTATCGCCCGGTTCAAACTCAACCCACGTCTATTGAACAGGTTAAGAGGCTCATCCCTTGTTCCCTGTTTAGGATGTGGTTTCCGGCTTTCTCTTTTCCAATCTTTTCACTATTACGTAGCCCCTGCACATCAGTGGCGTTACCGCCTTGCTCGGGGTGATACGATTAAAAAAAAAAATCTCCTGCCAATTTCCCAAAGTGTGTCTTGCAATGTAACATTAGATTTATCAGTTTTTTTTTTATTCAAAATATTTCATAGATATTCTATAAGATTGAGATCAGGGCTTTGTGGGGGCCAATTCCAATTCTGAAGCCTTCCTTCCTCTTCCCTTTTAATTAAAAATTCTTACAAAGTTTGGCTTTTCACCCTGTATTTGAAGTTCAGTGAAGTTTTTAGGGAAATCTCTCCTGTCCTAATACTTTTGCACACTACCGGTAGTGTCCAAAAGTGTTAGGACAGGGGTGATTTTGAACATTATTTTGATGCATCATAAAAGATAAAATATTTCTTGTCTTAATACTTTTCCTTAGTACTGTATATACACATACAACAGCTGCATCATGTCTATAAATATTGCCCTGAACTCGTCAATAGAAATATTGTTTTTCTCCTTGACGGAGCCAACCCGTAAACAGCAGGACTAAGAAAGGAACAAATTGCTAATCTGTTAGTCTTATCGCTTGGATAACCTAAAATTTGCAACAACCGGCGATTACCAACGTAATAGTTTGTCAAAATATTTATTATCAATTTTCTTGGCTTTTCACCCTGTATTTGAACTTCAGTGAGGTTTTTAGGAAAATCACCCCCTGTCCTAATACTTTTGCTCTTTACCGCTAGTGTGCAAAAGTGTTAGGACAGGGGTGATTTTGAACATTATTTTGATGTCTCATAAAAGATAAAATAGTTCTTGTCCTAATACTTTTACACAGTAATGCATATATATTCAAATAAAATTTAGAGGGAGAATACCAATTTTCAATATGTCAGTTTAAAACATGCATTGTACATATTCTGTTATCACTCAGTTAAGTACCATATCTGATACACGCTTGGGTGATCATGTCTAGAAAAAGACATGACTGACTGGACAGAAGATTATTTCTCAGTAGGTTGCCAATACCATCTGCTGTAGACTGGTTGCCAGCGAAGGCTATAGAACCCAATCTGTCCTGTTATTTAACCCATAACTGGAGGGAATAGACGGATTAATACCTTTCGCAACGGGTTTTGCAAGTAAGTGAATGCAAGAGATTCAACTCGAATTCGAACTCGGCTCCCCGATTTCTCGTTCCGAGCCGATATCCACTGCATCACAATATACATCCTGTTTTAGGTGTCGATATTTTGTTGGAACGAAGATACATCTCTCAGTATGCTTTCTTTTAGAGAAGACTTCGAGTTTCTGTTAATTTTAAGTTTCTCTTTCATTGCCAATCGATCCAGGCGGAGCATAGGACATCGACGATCCCTCGCCATCCTACTGCTTGTTGTCATCGATACTTTTGTCACTTTCTGCTGTCTTTTTTTTACAGGTAGTAATGTTGACCCTACGCAAACCACTTTATCCTCCGAGTCAAGTTGTCCACCTGCAGGATGGCTTTGAATTCAGTTTGTCTTCCTTCTAGACGTTTCCACTCAAGTTTATAGAATCCAGTTTCTCTTGCTAGAGAAAGATTCATACCTTTGCCAAGGGTGTTAGCACGTAAGTGAATGTAATGAACTCTACTGGAATTCGAACTCTGTTCTTCCACTCCTCAATCCGAGTTGCTATCCATTACTTCAATGTGACTCCTTATTTTGAGGTTCACTAACCAAAAGCTCCGACGCCATAATTAGAAACTGTGATTAAAGTGTTTTTCTCATCGACGAAATTGACCCCCAGCCACAATATTCTAACAGTTTTAAAATATTAAACGGCAGGGTTTTAGATCTTTATGTGATCGGACTTAGTTATATAAGTGCTAGGGCTAGACATAACTATGAGATTGATCAGACTACTCGTCTAGTCCAGGTCAGTCAGTTAAGTGACATACGTGATACACGCTTTGGTCTGGAAAGAGACATGACTGACTGGACAGAATATTATCCCGAAGTAGGTTGCCATTGCTTTCTACGGTAGACTGGTTGCCAGCCAAGTCTATATAACCCAATCTGTTCTATTACTTAACCCATAACTTGGGGGAAGAGACGGATTAATACCTTTCCCAAAGTACCAAAAAAGAAGTGTTGTCTGTGTCATTAACTAACTAACCGTATCATGGCCTTCTATTTCTCCAGGTTTCCGTTCTGAGGCTTTAACCGTCGCCACCCATGTTAAACATGTTTCCTCATTGGGGATCATACCGCTCCGCACGGGTGCAGTCGGTGTCTTCTACGGCTTCAGCCTGCGGGATGGAAATCTCATAATGATTGTAGCTAATAGAATTAAGATCTATCAGTATAGTTCTTTGTATGTTAAAGAAATATAATTAAAATTTTTATTTATATATATTTTCTTTTCTTTTTTATAAATCCCTTTACCTGTTTTTTTTTTTCGTTTTTTTAGGCATATGTTTACATTATTTACTTTGTTTGAACAATTGTCCTTGTCTTTGTAGCCACGTTTACGACGTTTCGGATTTTGTACGTCCCACCCTTCTTCAGGTGGTAGGAATTTTAAACCGAACCATCTCTTTCGATCACTGAGGTATGTCATTCTCATTTTGCGTGCGTTGCCACTTCTCAATGCCATGTGGTTATCTCTCTTTGACTCAACTCTCTAAGTTATTTGTTCACCACTGCTGTAGCCAGGTATTGAACTCAAGGGGTTTCGGTGGAACTGTCAGTTAAAACTCACAATAGAACGCTGTGAGAAAAGTGCTCCTTAAACCTTTATAGATCAATCATAATCAACTTTCCGTTTCTCAGCTTCTACGATCTTCTATAAAAAATGACTGCAGAAATTTTTGCTGCTGTTTCATGAGCCTTTGTTTCGCTCATGATAAGTTCAAGCTACGAACTGAAAGTTTAAAATCTTCCACGGTGTCCTCACATATAACAGTTTTTATTTTTAGGAGAAAACCAGGCTGTGGCCAACGGAATCTTGGTTCTAATAGGGTTAGACCATTACACAATTGTATTAAAAAGTGTTCTTTACAATTATATTGTAGAACTTTTGAATATTTTCCATTTGTAAACGAGTTATTTCGCTACCCAGGTTTCTACCATAAGTGGTGTCTTCAGGCGAATTTTAATAACTGATTTGACCTTTTACCGTTTTTCTTTTTAAGAACGGTCTTGTAATGGTGCTATATTTGAACGTTCACGTAGCAGAGAAATTATGAATGCGCATTGTTTAAATTCAAACGAATTATGACGTTTTTATCCATGAACCTAAGAGGTATTTCTTAGTGTGAATGCATTTTGTCATAATTTCTGTTCTTTCATTGAACAGTTCGTCTTTATTTGGGAATATCATAATTTCTAATTATTCTTCTTGCCTCAGTCTACATATTTTGTCCACCATTTTAAGGCTTGGCTCTTTTTACAATGCTCCGCATTATGTCTGGATTTTTTTCATATTTTAATTTCAATTTCCAGACGTGGTTAGCCAATTTTGTATTGTTTTTTAATTTTTCTATTTTAAATGTAGACCTGTGGTTGAACCATCTGGTCTTAAAGGTGTCTTTGGTTGAGACCAAATATATTTTGTTTTGGCCATTTGGGTCATGTACCTCATCAACCTTATAAAATATTTGTGTTGCAGAAACATTGAAGTGGATATTTATTTTTGTCCCTGCAGTTCTACCGACCAAAAATATTAGGTCATCCAAGTTTTTATTTTCTTCAGAGGTTACTGTTGACAATGTTTTTAATCGTGTCTCAACCTTAATCTCCTCTTCTAGGATGTCTCCATGTTTAGTCTTTTGTTTTGTCATGTCAATCATCTTAGCCAATGGTACATTCTGAAGAATTCTTGGCCAAACGTTTCCTAAAGTCTAATGGAAATAATGTCTTCCTGTCTATTTAAACAGTATTCATGCTCTGTGGTATCAATTCCTAATATACAGACTTCAAGACATAACCATATATATATATATATATATATATATATATATATATATATATATATATATATATATATATAAAGAATCACAAGATAGCCAAAACCTACCGCGGTTTCACACAACGGCTCGTCAGGGCCACTTATCCACTTGGCAATAAATACTAAAAATAATATGAAATACATAATGTTTTTAAAGTGAACTGGCCTAATAATTATGACTAGTAGTACATATATATATATATATATATATATATATATATATATATATATATACATATATATATATACCACTAGCCATAATTATTAGGCCAGTTCACTTTAAAAACATTATGTATTTCATATTATTTTTAGTATTTATTGCCAAGTGGATAATTCTAAATGAAAATAGAATGGTTCTTTTGTTATTATTACTTTGCAAAATTTTAAAAGGCAAATAGTGACAATTTACCCATCGCACACTTTATATATATATATATATATATATATATATATATACTGCCATATTTATTAGGCCATCCCTGTTTTTAAAAAGAAATGATGTATTTCATACTATTTTTAGTATTTATTGCCAAGTGGATAATTCTAAATTAAAATAGAATGGTTCTTTTGTTATTATTACTTTGCAAAATTTTACAAAGCAGCCAGGAAGCCTTTGCTTCGGCCAACCAATAAGAAGAAGAGACTAGCATGTGGAAGAGAGCACAAAAACTGGACACCAAAACAGGTCATTTGATGCACATGTTATTGAACAGTATTAACAAAAGAACCATTCTATTTTCATTTAGAATTATCCACTTGGCAATAAATACTAAAAATAGTAGGAAATACATCATTTTTTAAAAAAACTGGAGTCGCTTAATAATTATGGCCGGTAATGTATATATATATATATAAATCTATAGAGTGCGATGGATAAATTGTCGCCATTTGCCTTGTACAATTTTGCAAAGTAATAATAACAGAAGAACCATTCTATTTTCATTTAGAATTATCCACTTGGTAATAAATACTAAAAAATAGTATGAAATACATATTTTTTTTAATACTTTACCAATCCATCTGTCTTCCCTTGCAGTTAGGCGAAACCGTGGTCGGTTGTTGGCAGTTGCTTAGACTTTCCGTCTTTGTTTGCTCTACTTTTGTATTGAGCGCTTTTGTGTTAGGGTTTTTTTTTTCTTTCTTACGAGTGCTTGACTTTTTGTTCATGTACTTCGTTTGTTTCTTTTTTTGCTTCCCCTTCTTTTCCCTTCGAGTTTGTTCTCGGTGGGTTATACAAGATGATTTAAATTATAGCTTGATTAATACTAGTTTTACTATTGGCATTGTTGCTGCTATAGTTATTATTATTATTATTATTATTATTATTATTATTATTATTATCTATCTATCTATATATATATATATAGACGGAGAGAGAGAGAGAGAGAGAGAGACAGACAGACAGACAGAGGTAGATAGACTGACATATAGAGACAGATGAATGGAAACAGATTTTCAGTTGTATTTGTTCAAACTTTTTCGTATATATATATATATATATATATATATATATAGAGAGAGAGAGAGAGATACAGATAAACAGATAGAAACAGGGAGACAGTGTGTGTTTCGTTTTGTCATAGAAGGTTTTGATATCATATAATGTCTCTGTTAAACTCTTCTTAGTGAGGAACTTTGTTTTGGGCGGCTGAGGTTTCAAAAAAACAGCTTACTGCAATATTTGATTGCGTAGAATGCAATTTATAGTTGCGTTTACACTTTCACTTTATTTATTCGTTCGAAGCCCTTTTCAAAACGAAGACGCTGAAATCAAATCTTCCTGCATTAATCTAATCGTTTCTCTTCCTACTTATTTCCTCTTCCGTCAAAACCCATTTAATACAATGAACGTCTTCAATAGCGTGCATGTCAGCATTGACTTAACTGCTATACAAGAAAGAATAAAAATATACAAGTGAATGCCAAAAACAAGACAAAAAAAAAGAATTGATAAAATTAACATAGCTGACTCAGCCGTGGCTTATTGAAGCTTAAATTTTATTTGGTGTATCAAGTTTAACAGTAGCAAAAAAAAAAAAAAAATGCTTAAGAGCTTATGACTGGATACTCGTTTGTTGTGGAGGTCGATCACGTGATAATTGTTGTATGTTTACATCTGATATTTGCTGCTAAGAGGGTTTCTCGACATCGCGATGTTTGAATTGGCTAATTAAGATCGTGAGAAACCTGTTGATTTTTAAAGCAAGTCTCATGAATACAGCATTATCGGAATGCACAGATGTATGATGTTCTCCGTGTTTCTTCCTTGTAACTATCTATGCGGAGGTGCTGATAAGTGTCCGAAAGGAATTAGAATTTTTGTAATTTTCATCAGAATTTTGATAGTGGGTCCAATATATTTTTATTTCCCCCTCTCTCAACCATCGCTCTCTTTCTCGTTCCCTTTCTATCTCTATCTATGTATTTATTTACCATTCTCATTCTCTCTCTTTCTCTTTCTCTCTCTATCTATCTAAATATATATATATATATATATATATATATATATATATATATGGTGACTGGTGTGTGTATACACTGCTTATATACAACACGTTAAAATAAAATTTCCCTTCGTTGATTCCTACCCTCTATGGTTTAGCGGGTAGCGACTCCGACTGATACCAAATCGGTCGAGTTTCGCTCCCAGAAGAAAGTGGATGTGTATAGTCACACTGATGAGCTGTGATACGGCGAAACAGGCTTGTATGTGGATGACTAATATATTATGCTCTCATTACGATTGAGCTCTCTAGAAAATAAAATTTCAAAAACAGTCTCGACTTCTGCGATATTTGCGTGACTCTTCCGAAGAGTTTTCCAGTGAGTGGCGTGTGTATACACTGCTTATATACAACACGTTAAAATTTCCATTGTCTGGTTCCATGCGCCTATAGCTTAGTGGGTAGCGACTCCGACTGACACCAAATCTGTCGAGTTTCGATCCCGGCCAGAAGAAAGTGGATGCGTCTACCACACTGATGAGCTGTGAAATAATAATATTTCAGATGAAAATAAAAACAAAAATTCTTCAACATTAGAATAATTTTTTATTAATTTGATTCTAAGCTTTCGGCTCACATGTGACGTCATAGAACCGCATTTGCGAACTGCGTTTGTTATTTTTGGTAACTATTGCCGTTGCCAAGCGGAGTTTTATGGCAACACAAAATAAAATCGTCGGTGATGGTGGATGTTATTGTGTTACCTTCTTAATAATCTCTCTGAAGATGGATCATGTGAGCCGAAAGCTTAGAACCAAATTAATAAAAAATTATCCAAATGTTGGAGAATTTCTGTCTTTATTTTCAATTGAAATTAAAGCCAAAATACGGTGTTAAAATGTATTCCAAAAGTTACTGTGATGTTCTACAGTAATATTTCTTTGAATGGCTTGATAACCAGTCTTTAGCCAAGCGTAGATCTATGATTGTTATGTAAGACAACGCACTAAGTCATGCATCAAATTTTACTAAATCCTGGTTGAAAGAAAAGGGATTTGTTGAAGATTCTCTTATGGACTGGCGTTTAAACAGCTGTAATTTGAATCCCATTGAGAACCTGTGGAGCATCCTCAAGAGAAATATTTATTCTAATGGAAGCAATTCCACAGCAAGTGTGATCTCTGGGAGGCAGTTAAAGTTGCTGCAAACAATTTACCAGTCGCTAAAATTGCAAATCTAACATCAGATGTTGACAAAAGTCTGCTAAGCGTTATTGAAAAGAAAGGAGCATTTGTGCAATAAATTTTAGAAGGTTCTTATTATTTTTTGTTAATATATCTTTTATTTTTAAAATAAAATATTTTTTATACTTTTCTTTTAAGAAATTGATGAATTTGTTCAAAAAGTTTTTCATGTTATTTCTTTACATTAGTTTTATAATGTAAAAATATCAAAATAAATAGTTGCAAATAAACTACTGACAGTCAAATTTTTGTTAACTTAGTATAATTTTTTCCAACCAAAACCAATAGTTTTCTCTATCACTATGTATCCAAGTTGATAATATTGAATAGAATCTAAACAACATCATAATAGGACTTTTTAACATTAAATACGCAACTCTTTATATCACTTCATAACTTGCATATAATCACTAGACAGTTTATATCTCGGCATTTTAATGTCTTTTATCTATCTATCTATCTATCTATCTATCTATCTATCTATCTATCTATCTAAGTCTGTTTAGATACCGCTATTCTCTCTCTCCCCTTCTCTCTCTCTCTCTGTCTCTCTCTCTCTCTATATATATATATATATATATATATAACCAATTTCATTAGCGTTGAATCTTTTCTCCATCAAAAGTCCCCTGACATCCTGGCTCTGTGTGAAACTAATCTCAACTCCTCAATACACTCTTCTGACTTCTCTATCTCTGGCTACCTTCCCTTCTTCAGAAAGGACTCCAATGTCCACATACATGGGCTTGGTGTTTACTTTCGTGAACGCCTTCCTCTAGCCAGGATGGTTTCTCTTGAATTCCCACATCGTTCTTATATGTGTTTCCATCTCTCCTTTCTAAGCTCAGTTAGCTCTTCTTTCTCTACCGCTCCCCATCATCTCCCGACTGCTCCATTCTTGACAACATCTCCAACAATATCGACAAGGCTATTTCCTCCCAACCGTTTGCTCATATATTTGTGTTTGGCGACTAAAACGCCCAACATGCTGAGTGGCTGCATAACTCCGTCACAGACCTTGCTGGTGTACACAACATGAATTTTTCTTTCACTCAGTCCCTTGCGCAGGGGGTGGAGTTCCCTACGCGTTTCTGTAATAACTCTAACGGGCACGATTCACTACTAGATCTGTGCTTTACCCAACCTTACTCCAACCCTGACTCTTGCAATGTCGAGCAACTCTGCCCTCTTGGAAACTCTGACCATGCATTAGTTTCCGTCAATATCTCCTTCCATCAAGAACCTCAGAGACGTAGAATATCTTACTGCTACCAAAGAGCTGATTGGGACTCGTTCCACGACTTCCTGTGTGACGTCCCTTGGAATAAAGTATTTAGCCTTCCTGTTGAAGACTTCGCGGCTGAGGTCACCTCTTGGGTTAAGGCTAGCATCAATGCTTTCATCCCTGCCAGAAAGTTGAAACTTAAATCCCACTCATGCCCCTGGTTCTTCTCTGCCTGCTCAGCTGCCATCGCCTACCAAAATCACATCTTTCGGCTTTACCGGAGTCACGCGTCAGATCATAACAGGCATATTTTTGCCGCGGCTCGTAATGAATGCAAGAACGTACTTAATGGAGCTAAGCTGATGTTTGCAGCCAGAATGAAGCAGCGCATAGAATCTCGTAAGTTCGGCTCCAAAGACTACTGGAGGCTCTGTTAAAACGTGCTGAACAACAGTAAGCCCTCAATCCCCCTCTAATCAACGAATTTGAGGTCCTCACCTCTTCCACAGACAAGGCTGAGTGCTTCGCTCGCAGATTCTCCACTAATTCGTCGACACTGGACTCGTCTGGAGTATCTGTACCCGACTTCCCTCTCTGAACCCAGGCCCAACTGACTGATATACTAATTACTCCCTCAGTGGACTCCAAAATATTTTCTAAGCTTGACCCCCATAAGGCGAGCGATCGCAACTGAATACCCATCATTGTCCTAAAGAAATGTGTTCATGAACTCTTCTCTGTTCTCTCTAAACTCTATAACTTCTGCCTTTCTTTCTCCGTGGTTCCTACATATAGGACTCCGCTAATTATCGCCCTATCAGCCTGCTACCGAGCTTTGGAAAAGTGTTCGAAGGCATCATCAACGCCGAGGTGGTACAAGATCTCACAGCCCATAGACTCTTCTCTGACAAACAGTATGGCTTCCGCTTCACCAGGTCTAATACTGATATGCTCACGACCATCACTGAGTATATACACCAGGCTCTCAACAAAAACGGCGAAGCCCGAACTGTAGCCCTTGACATCTCCAAAGTGTTTAACAGAGTCTGGCATGCTGACCTTCATGCAAGCTGCAGGGCTATCGTATAACTGGAAATTGTTTGACCTAATCCTGTCTTTGATTAATAAGGGTGGTATTGAACGGACAAGCCTCCCAATACTATCACATGAATGCGGGTGTCTCTCAAGGCTCTATTCTAGGTTCTACGCTTTTCTTTTTCTATATTAACGATCTCCCTGATGTAATAAGATCCCAAGTGGGTATATATGCAGACGACACTACGGTTTACTGTCGTCTCGATCAAAAATCTACCGAGGCTGAAAAAAGCAAACCTCGCTAACGATCTTGAAAAGGACCTCAAATCCGTGGTGGACTGGGGTAAAAAATGGCTTGTAAATTTTAATGCTTCCAAAACGAAGCTGCTATCTAATAACCACCACAGATAATCGTTCCTATCGCCCATTAAAATGGATCAGGCTTCTCTTCCTGAATGCGAAACACTGCGCCTCCTCTGGTTAACTTTCACACCAGACCTCAGATGCAATAACTATATAGAAGCCATATCTAAATCCGTTGCTAAGAAAGTAGGTTCTCTGTGTAGGGCCAGGACGTTTTTCCCGTCCGAAACAATCTTGCACATATACAAATCCACCACTCGCCTGTGCATATCTGGTCTGGTGCTCCTGCTATCCACTTAGGTGTCCTCAACCCGATCCAACGGAGAATCTGTAATGTGATCGATCCCAACTTGGCAGCTAGGATACAGTCGCTTTCTTACCGACGCAGTGTGGCTTCCCTGTGTCTTTTCTACAAATACTTTCACGGCTTCTGCTCCGATGAACTTTCTTCGAGCCACAAGATTAGCAACTAGGTCTCACACTTTTACTGTGAAACCAATAAATTGTAAACGCAAATTCTACTACTCAGCTTCATTTCTCGCACTTCCCGCCTGTGGAAATCTCTTCCACGTACTTGCTTTCCTGACATTTACAATCTCCAAGAATTTAAATGTAAAGTTAATAGTCATCTCCTCTTTTCCTAACTTACATCCTCTCTTTCATGCTTTTCTACATACAACCCACTCTCATCAGTACTCTCTTCCCTCTCCTACTCTCTTCCTGACACCCCCTTTAACCTCTCACTCATCATGACATTCCCCCTACGTAACCTCCCAGCACAACAGTGGCAGTAAAATGCCTTGCTTGAGGCGACGCGGTTATGAAATATATATATATATATATATATATATATATATATATATATATATATATATTACGGAGATTAACGAATTTTAACGAAACTTGGTTATAAGCAACCGACAATTTGTAATGAATTATTTTGAACATTATTTTTACCGATACTCGTATTTAAGTAGATATTCTGTTTTTAATTAAACAGTATTTTATATTTATATCTACCGGCCTGATTATTTCACGATAAATTTTTATTACGAAAATGTGTGCTATCCAGCAGGATGCGAACCTGCGACCCCTATTTACATAGGGTAAGCTACCATTTGATCTGGTACTGTCTTAACCACTCGACCATGAATAGCCTTTTGATTAGATGAGGTTTTTATCATGCTTATATAACACAATTTTCGATATATCGTAAACAAACCATATCTGCTCTGTAATGTATCGTAATGTCAAACAAATGTAAACATGTTATGGAGATTAAAGGATTTTTACGAAACTTGGTTATAAGCAACCGACAATTTGTAATGAATTATTTTGAACATTATTTTTATCGATACTCGTATCAAAATTTATCGTGAAATAATCAGGCCGGTAGATATAAATATAAAATACTGTTTAATTAAAAACAGAATATCTACTTAAATACGAGTATCGGTAAAAATAATGTTCAAAATAATTCATTACATATATATATATCTAAACATATGATGTTAAATATAAGAGAAAATGAATGTCTATTATGTTTAATCATGAGCCGTTCTAAACGTCGTATTTTGGCTTTAATTTCAGTTGAAAATAATGACGGAAATTCTCTAACATTTGGACAATTTTTTATTAATTTGTTTCTAAGCTTTCGGCTCACATGAACCATCTTCAGAGAGGTTATTTAGATTGTAATACACTAACATCCACCATCACCGACGACTTTATTTTGTGTTGACATAAAACATCGGTTGGCAACAGCAATAGTTACCAAAAATAATAAACGCATTGCAAACTGGAGAATTGCATTTAGAGCTCATGATTAAACATAACAGACATTCATTGTCTCTTATATTTAACAGCATATGTTTGGAAAGTTGTTTGCTGCCCCGATACACTATATATATATATATATATATATATATATACACCAGTCTCTTCGTATCTCTATCTCTCTCTCTCTCTCTTTCTCTCTCTCTCTCTCTCTATATATATATATATATATATACAGATGTAATCATATAATTAAATTTGTTTTTTAATTAAAAAACAAATTTAATTATATGATTATATTAAACTCTACAATATTTGTTGTATTGAACACTTTTTTAAAAGCGTAAATGCCGGAGAACTCAGAATCGCAGAACTGTTTTCTTCATCTTGATTTATATATATATATATATATATATGGTTAAATAAAATAAAGACAAGAGGAAAACTGTATGTTAAAACGCCTACGAGTTTCGTCCTGTGATGGATTTTATCATGGCAAAAAGATTTTAATATCTCGTGAATTTGCACTACACATGAAGAAATTCTAAAAACTAAAATCTTCTGTTAATCTTTTGAAAGGATTTGTGAGCGTCTTTGTGGTTGCCAACTCAGATTGTTTATAGATACGTAATTTAGAATAAAGCTCATTTTGTCTTTTTGCCTTGATAAAGTCCATCACAGGACGAAACGCTTAGGCGATTTAAAATACAGTCTTCCTCTTGTCTTTATTTTATTTAACCATTCTGTCCTTAATCTCAGATCAAACTGAGTGTATTTTTACACACACACACACACACACACACACACACACACACACACACACACACACACACACACATATATATATATATATTATCATTCCGTTCGTATCTATCTATCTATCTATCTATCTATCTATCTATATATGGTTGTGCGTTTCTCTGTGTGTGTGTATTTGTGTATCAGTTCCTTCTTATCTATCTATTTATATATCTATCTATAACACAATTTTCTCTCTATATCTCTTTTGCTTTCTAGACGGAAGCAATTAGGAAATAACACTTACTGACCAATGACAAAAAAAAAGTCAAAATTGAGTTACACAATGTTTTTATTATTACATTAACTTGTGTTTATGTGTACATTCGTTATTTGTTTATTATTTAATTAAATTGTTTATTTATTCAGATTGTCATTCATTTTTTAGTTTTTTATTATTTTCTGGGGCTGGTTATCTTATTTGTTTGGCCCCCAAAAATATCACTTTGTCTAAAGTACCTTACATTATCACCGTTATGTAGCAAGACGATATTTGCACTTTCATCGAGATATTTTACAAAGACTTCGTTTTTAGTTTGCGATTTTTAAGCAAAATAGTCGAAAAATTTGTTCGAAATTTTAAAGTAAGTTTTAATAATTCATTTAGCAATTTGTGTTGGGATAGTGAGGTGATTAGAGCTATTTCATTCTCCAGACAGAAATTTTGTATTTATTGTTGTAGGTTGTAGGCTGAAGCCACTTCCTTACTTTTCCATAAGATCTTAGTTTAATTTTGCATTTAATTCTATTTTCTCATATATGTTTAGAAAGGGTTATGCCGTTCGCATAATTAGTAAAGTATACTTTGTGTGCGTATGTTCCGTTACACCGTGTATTTTTTTATTTTTGTTTTTTGCAAATTTTCAGAGGTGATGAAAAAAAAACTTTTGATAAGTTTAAATATTATTTACTCTAATTTAATAATTAGTACCGATCTATTTGGATTTTGAGCATTTTATGAAAAGTAATTCTATTAAATTTTATAAATATTTTACAAATATTATTTGCTAGTAGCAATAGCTAGAATTTTAGCAGTTCAGATAGTGAATAGATTAGATTGCGTATAACTAATTAGAGAGAAAATAGCAGTTATTAAAAAAGTATTTAGCTGTTTTTTACGGTTTATTAACCCTTTGTGGGTTATTTAATGCTGAAACCCTTTTTTTTAGATTCAAAAATAATATTTCTTTTAGCCAGGAAATATTGCATTTTCTATGTTAGGAGATAACAATGATTTTTGCAGATAAGAATCGTACTATTTAATCCATAGTGGGGAGAGAAAAGATAGATCAATATAAATTTCAAAGAAATCGACTACAATTCTAATTCGGATCACCCCTTTTTTATTCCGAGCCAATATCCATCACATCATCTTGTAGTTATGTTATAGAAAAACAAAATCATTATAGAGAATTACGGAATAGATAGCGAATACCAATTTCGATAGAGATTGGCAGATTTAGATAGATATTTTGTACAGCAGTTTAGATAGAAAACAAAAACAAAAAATAGCGTATCGCATTTTAAATAAAAATAGCTTATTTAATGGCTACCTCTTTGTCAGTTCTACTGAAGATATGCTAACGACCATCATCGAGTACATATAGCAGTCCCTCGAAAAGTCCGGTGAAGCTCAAGGTGTTTCCTTGGATATCTCCAAAGCATTTGATAGGTTTGGGCACGCTGGCTTTTTGCGCAGGCTACAGGTTTATGGTATCATTGGACGCTTGGTTGATTTGATCGAATCTTTCCTATCAAATAGCATACTCCACAACGGGCATAACTCCACATTCTACCACACGAACGCTGGTATCCCCATTCTTTGATAGACTCGAATACGAAATAACTTGTAAATTTTAACACTTCTAAAAACAAGCTACTATCTGTCAACCACCACAGGCAGTCCCTCCTACTCACCATCATTATGGACCAAGCAAGTCTCCCTGAAACAATACACTGCGCCTTCTCGGTCTCACCCTCTCTTCCGACCTCAAGTGGAAGCATTACATTGAATCGATAGATAAATACACTGCTAGGAAGGTTGGGTCACTGTGTCGGGCCAGAAAGTTTTCTCCACCTGAGTCCATCTTGCACATATACAAATCAACCATCTGACCGTGCATTGATTACTGCTGTCATATCTAGTCGGGCACCCCTGCTGTTCATCTTATGGATCCCGACAGGCTCCAAAGAGAATCTCTAACGTGATCAGTCCCGACCTGGCAGCTCGACTCTGGCCACTTTGATCACCGGTGGGATGTGACTTCCCTCTGTCTCTTCTACAAATATTTTCATGGCTTCTGCTCCCACGAGATTAGCTCACTGATGCCTCATCCGCAAGAATTTACTAGAGCAACAAGACTGGCAACAAGGTCTTATCCTTTGACAGTCAAATCAACTAAGTGTAGCCACTACTTCTACTGCATCAGCTTCCTTTTTCGTCTACTTGCTTCCTTGATGGTTACAATCTGTAAGAATTTAAATGCAACTTCAATTCCCATTTCTTATCTATTGACACCAGTCTTTCTCTCTTTCTTTCCCCATCGTCTCGTGTATCTTGTTCTTTTCCTTTCTCTCTATCAACTGTCTTTACTCCTGTGTTTACATTCTTCTCTTGTCATTTTTCTGACACCCTCTGTAGCTAGTTCGTCTTTTCCTTAACATCTCCTCCTGCCTAAACTTTTACTCTCTTAGGTAACCCTCTGTGCATCAGTGGCGGTCTTGCCTTGGTTGGGGTGAAATGTTGTATATGAACATCCGTATTTACAAAAACCAATACGCTTATACACGGTCAAACAATTATAAATTCTTTTTAAAATACCGTTTTCATTATGATTTGGAAATATAATTTTTTTTTATTTAATAAAAATATTATTTGATCGATACAAATACAGAATTTTAAAGTATTGCAATGTTTATAAATTATTCTAGTTAAAATGTTTAAAATGAAAACAATTATTATAAAAAAATTATTATACTATTTCTTTATTTTCACAAAAGTGTCCATAATATATTTTATTCATAAAAGCAATTTAAAGTTTTGCGGAATTTTTTTTAATCATATCACCCCAAGCAAGGCGGTAACGCCACTGATGCGTAGGGGGCTAAGTAAGAGTAAAAAGATTGAAAAAGAGAAAGTCGGAAACCACATCCTGAACAGGGAACAAGGGATGAGCCTCTTCACCTGTTCAATAGACGTGGGTGGAGTGTGAACCGATCGATAGTTTAGTCTATCTACTCCAATTAAGTCTATCTACTCCAAAATATTTTAATTATATTGCATTTTTTATTTTACGACTGAAAGAAGATTTTCATTAACTGAGGTTACTGTTTGACAAAATGATGCTTCCAAAATTATTTAAGAAACTGTCCTTACAACTAATATAAACAAAAATTAAAAAAAATATTTTCTGACGGAAATGGCTGGTAAATTTCAATGCCTCTAAAACGAAGCTGTTATCAATTAACCACCATAGACAATCGCATCTACCTCCCATTAGCATGGGATAGGCTAGCCTCCCAGAGAGTAAAATACTACGCCTCCTTGGCCTTACACTTTCGGCGGACCTCAAATGGAATGACTATATCGAATCCATTGCCAAATCTGCTGCTATGAAAGTCGGCTCCCTGTGCAGGGCCCGGAAGTTTTTCCCACCTGAATCTATTCTGCACATATACAAATCTACCATCCGCCCGTGTATTGAATATTGCTGCCATATCTGGTCGGGTGCCCCTGCTGCTCTCCTTGGGCTTCTTGACAAAATACAAAGGAGGATCTGTAACGTGGTTGATACTGACTTGGCATACCGGCTGCAACCACTCTCTCACCGGCGTGATGTGGCTTCCCTGTGCCTCTTCTATAAGTACTTTCATGGCTACTGCTCCAATGAGCTTAGATGACTGGTGCCGCCTAAGCACGAATTTGCACGAGATACTAGATTAGCAACTAGGTCCCACCCTTTTACAGTTAAACAAATAAGATGTAACCGTAAATTCTACTCCAACAGCTTCTTTTCTCGCGCTTCCCGCCTGTGGAACTCCCTTCCACAAGTCTGCTTTCCCGACAGCTACAATCTCCAGGTGTTTAAATGTAGGGTCAATAGACACCTCCTATCACCCTAACTCCCAATTATTCTCAGAACACTCTCATCTACCCAACCCTCATTCTCGGTATCCTTACCCGCCTATCACCAACCCTCTGACATTTCCTATATTTAATCATCCTTTCTCCACTCTATGTAGCCCCCTGCGCAGTAGTGGCAGTGACATGCCTTGCTCGGGGTGAAACGCTTATAATCGTTTCAACCCAAGCAAAGCAGTACTGCTACTGGTGCACAGGGGGCTTTATAAGAGGAGAGGGAATAAACAGAGAGACTGATTACAGGGGGTGTTTGAGGACGGATAAGAGAAAGTTGGGGAACACTGGTGTGAAGAGAGTGATTTCAGAGTAGAGTGAAAAGAGAGAAGGAAAAGATACAGTGGGTGTCGGGGAAAGGATGGGAGTCAAGGAGATAAGAGATGGCAATCGACGTTGCATTTGAACTCTTGGAGATTGTAGCTCTAGGGAAACATGTATACGAAAGGGAGTTCTACAGGCGGGAAGCACGAGAAAAGAAGCTGTTACAGTAGAAGTGAGACATTTGGTTGCTTTGAATGCAAAAGTTATCTCCTTGACCAAACGACTATTAAGAGATTTGAACGCAGATCACATAGTGGGGTGTTAACTTACAGGCAACCTCTTCTGCCTCCCATAAGCATGGACCAAGCGATTCTCCTGGAGAGTAATACACTACGCTTCCTCAGACTTACCCTGTCCTCAGACCTCAAATGGAACCACTATATTGAATCCATAGCAAAATCTACTGCTAAGAAGATTGGGTCACTATGTCGATCCAGGATGTTTTTTCCACCTGAATCCATCCTGCATATATACAAGTCAACCATCCGTCCGTGCATGGAGTACTGCTGCCATTTATGGTCAGGTGCCCCTGCCGTTCTCCTCAGTGTTCTTGACAAGCTCCAAAGGAGAGTCTGTAATGTGATAGGTACCGATCTGGCAACTCGACTGCAGCCACTTTCCCATCGTCGAAATGTGGCCTCCCTCTGTCTCTTCTATAAATACTTTCATGGCTTCTGCTCGGATGAGCTTAAGTCACTGATGCCTCCTCAACAGGTGTTTACCCGTGCAACCAGACTGGCAACTGGGTCCCACCCATTCACAGTCAGGTTAGCCAAATGCAGACGACAATTCTACTCCTGCAGCTTCCTCTCTCGCACTTCCTGCCTGTGGAACTCACTCCCGTATTCTTGCTTTCCTGACGGCTACGACCTCCAGAAATTTAAATGCAAAGTTAATACTCATCTACTAACCACTGGACTCTAGCTCTCTCCCCTCCCCTGTATAATCTTCACTTTCTCTCCGCCCATGTATCTGTCATTGCACCTGCTTTCTCAGCTCTCTATTGTTCCTTTCTAACTAGCTTGTACTCCTCACTCTTTTCTAATTAATCTTTTTACATTTATGTAACCCCCTGCACATCAGTGGCGTTTCTGTCTTGCTCGGAGTGAAATGATTAAAAAGAAAAACAAAAAAAAACAAAAAAAAACTTTCCAACCACAAGTCAGTCAGTCAGTCCAGTGCCATACGTGATTCACTCTTTTGGCGATCAAGTCTCGAAAGAGACATGACTGACTGGACAGAAGATTATCCCGCAAATTGGTTGCCATAGCTTTCTGCGGTATACTGGTTGCCAGCCAAGTTTATAAAACTCACTCTGTCTTGATATTTAACACATAACTGAAAGGAAGAGATGGATTAATACCATCCCCATGGGTTTTTGTGCCTAAGTCAATGCAAGGAATTTAACTAGAATTCGAACTCGGCTCAACTATGAGGCATGCGTTTTTATTCACCAATGATATAAAGGGCGCAAGACAAGGATGTTTTTTTCTCACCGAATTGATTCAACTTATACAACGAAACAATTCTAATAGAAATAAAATCATTGCCAGGATTGGACATAGGTGGCCCCAATCTCAACAATATAAGATGATGACACAGTGCTGATAGAAGACAGCTGTGCTGCAAGTATTAGATTCTCCAAGCCCTACTTCCTCATGTTATCTCACAAAAACTTTAGCTGCCTTTTCCTGTTGTAAAATATAAACTAAATTTTGTTTGCATAGTCTTCAAAACCTTGTCGTTGCTCTCATGTTCTTTCCAAGGCATCCTCAACATCCTTTCGTAGAACCACAGTTCCTCTGCATTTTTAGTTTTCATGTCTTTTTTCATATTTTATATATTTTATAGTATTTTAATATTTACTTTTTCTTTTTTGCATTTTATAGTATTTTAATTTTCATTTTATTTTCATATTTATAGTATTTTAGTTTCATTTTGCTTTTTCATATTTCACATTAATTTTAGTCTTTATTTCTTTATTTTTTGTATTTATATTAATTTGATTTTTTTATTTCTTTCCTTTTTATATTTATATTAATTTTAGTCTTTATTTCTTTCTTTTTTGTATTTACCGTAATTTTAGTATTTTATTTCTTTTTTGTATTTATAGTAATTTTAGTCTTTATTTCTTTCTTTTTTGTATTTATAGTAATTTTAGTCTTTTTTTTTCTTTTTTGCATTTTATAATATTTTTGTCTTAAGTTTTTTTCTTTTTAGTACTTTATAGTTATTTTTAGTTTTTTTCTTTTTATTTTATTGCTGTTGTGTTCCTTGTCATATAGGGAGCCTGATATCACATAATGAACCAGATTGGAATTAAAACAAGGCACTCCTATTTTCAATTCCGAGCTGAAACTCATTACACCTCATGCCGATTCAAGATTACAGTACCCGGTATTCCCAAGCAGTAATCTATGTAGGTACTGACCTGGGTCTCGCATGATCGTACGAGAACTGCTGTTTTAACGTGATATGGTCGCCTTCTCCTTTCCAAACAAGTGATGTTAATTCATAGATAAAGAAAGATGCGGAGAGCCGTAAAAATCTGTTAAAAAGTAGAAGTAAAAAGTCTTTAAAGAGAAATCCACCCCCCAAAAAACCAGTAAAGCAGAGTTTATCGAAGGTCCCAGTAAAAGAAATAAGTCTATTCCATTTCGTTAAATAAGTAGCCTATATTGACAAACGCAGTCGACAAACATATCGTAAACCTCCCACTCCAGTGTCCTCTTATGTGAGACGGATGGACGGTTCAGTCAGATACGATGTTCATCTTCCTATGAAACATTACATTTTGTAACTCGAATTCGCTCTCTTGATTAAAGACAGACTTAATCGAAGATCGAAGAAAGCAAACGTTCAGAATAGTTTATACAACTTCTTTGTCGATAGCGGAAATTAAGTTGGGTGCTGAATAAGCCGTGGGTTACCGTAAAATAGAGTGTATGTTCGATGTTGGTGTTGCCAAGTGGGATCGGTTGTCTACATGGGCTTTCTTCATTATACATTAGTCTGTTTGTCTATCGATCTATGAGTCTGCTTCTATCTATCTATCTATCTATCTATCTATCTATCTATCTATCTATCTATGTCTGTTCACATCTGTCTATGTCTGTTCATATCTATCTATCTATCTATCTATCTATCTATCTATCTCATTCTGTTTCTTTCTTTCTTTCTTTCTTTCTATCTTATCATAATATCAAAGACGATCTATATGGAGATAAATAAATTTCTCTATGTATATTATATTATCAAATATTATATAGATATATACCTATCTATCTAACTAGACACACACACACACACACACACACACACACATATATATATATATATATAAACAGAGAAACTGATAAATAGTTAGTTATGAAGCTATAGATATAGATAGGAAGAAATTGACATAGATAGATAGATAGATAGATAGATAGATAGATAGATAGGAACAGACTGAGACAGACAGACAGACAGACAGATAGATAGATAGATAGATAGATAGATAGATAGATAGATAGATAGGAACAGACTGAGACAGACAGATAGATAGATAGATAGATAGATAGATAGATAGATAGATAGATAGATGGGGACAGAATGAGATAGATAGATAGATAGATAGATAGATAGATAGATAGATAGATAGATAGATAGGAACAGACTGAGACAGACAGACAGACAGACAGACAGATAGATAGATAGATAGATAGATAGATAGATAGATAGATAGATAGATAGGGACAGAATTAGATAGATAGGGACAGAATTAGATAGATAGATAGATAGATAGATAGATAGATAGATAGATAGATAGATGGGGACAGAATGAGATAGATAGATAGATAGATAGATAGATAGATAGATAGATAGATAGATAGATAGATAGATATGGAAAGGAAGAATAAGAAGAAAAGTAAGTGAACAAAGAAAGAAGGATAAAAAGAAAAAGATTACAGGAAGAATAAGAAAGAAATAAGAAAATAGAAGGAAGGAAAAAAGTAATAAAGAAAAAAGGGAGAATACGAAAGAAATAAGAAAACAAAAAAGTAAAAAGAAAAAGAGAAAAAAAGAATAACAAATATGTAAGAGAAAGAAGGTTGAAAAAGAAAAAGAAAATTAAAAGAATCCTCATGTAGGAAGCTGAAACGCATTTTGCTCAAGGAGAAATAACCGAAGTTTTTTTTTATTTCCCCAGGTTAGTTGAGCGATATCTAAGGATTGAGTAGGTAGCATTGTGTGTCTGTTTGAACTAATTTTGCGTCATTGTTTTTGCCTTTGGTGATATTATTGCCGTTATCTTTTTCTAATTGTTTATTTTATATGCAATTCTCTTAGCTTTGAGGACGAAATAATAAGAATATTTGA
>JBBBDQ010001012.1:2962500-3080000 GCA_037127315.1 Ascarosepion bandense | reverse complement strand
CACAAAAACATCCATCATCATGAAGATGGCTCATGTGAGCCGAAAGCTTAAAACCAACTTAATAAAAAATTATCCATATGTTGGAGAATTTTTGTCTTTATTTTCAATTGATTTTAAAGTCAAAATACGATGTTTAGAACGGCTCATGGTTAAACATAATAGACATTCGTTGTTTCTTTTATTTAACAGTATATGTTTAGAAAGTTATTTGCTGCCACGATACACTATATATATATATATATATATATATATATATATATATATATATATATAGCATATCGTACATGGAGTATTGTTGTTAATAAAACAGTTGTCGATGTAATAAAACAAAGTTATTTAGTATATATTAATAAATATACGAAGTTTTTATTTAGTAAGTATACACTGACCGTTGCGTAATGTGATTTTAATAAACATATTATTGTTAGCATAATTATATATTTTACTGGGATTGTAGCTATTTTAATTTTCAAAAAAGAATGTCATTTAAACTAAAAGGAATATATATATATACACACTACAGGGCATAATGATTAGGCCACCTCAGTGTTTTTTAAAAAATGATGTATTTCAAACTGATTTTAGTATTTACTGCCAAGTAAATAATTTTAAATGAACATTGTTTGTTTTTGAGGCTTAACGACCTATCAATCCTTATGAGAACATTTTAAGGTCATAACCAGTGATTTTTGGGTAAGGTTATTTTAATTTACAACGTTTTTCTTTTCACGATTCATTGGGATTTGTTTTTAAGAACAGGGTTCCCAAGTCCTACCGTTTTTATTCAACTGGTTGGAATAGACGGATTAATACCTTTCCCAAGGGTACCAGTGCTTAAGTGAATGCAGGGTATTCAACTGGAATTCGAACACGGCTCACCGACTTCTCTTTCCGAGCCGATATCCACTGCACCACAACGCACATCCGTCACTATACGCTTACAGCACCTGGTATTCCCAAGCGGTCACCCATCTAAGTACTGACCAGGATCAACGTTGCTGAACTTCGATGCACAATAACATGTGCATCAAATAAACTTATAAATGTTTAATAATTACCTGTATTGCAGTTTTATCAATGAAAGAACTAAGAAAATTTTGCATTGTAATAGTAACAAAAGAACCATTCTATTTTCATTTAGCAATAAATGCTAAGAATAGTATGAAATATATAATTTCTTTGAAAAACCTGGGGTGGCCTCAAATTTATGGCCGGTAGTTTTTTTCTTCTTCTATGTGCCCTGTCTCTTCAGGACGTAGGCGATCATGTCTTTCCACGTCTCCCTATCCCTGGTGGCTCTTAGCACGCCTTCTCCTGTTACACCATGCAAACCTTGTTTCATCATCCACTAGCGCAAGCCCATAAATCAAGAATATAAATATATAGAAACTAGCATGGTCACAAAATGAGGGATCACTTTATATATTGATTATAATATAGAATTGATCCCCCATTTTATACCCACATCATAATTTCGTCTAAACAGTTGGCATATATATTCTTCTTCTATGTGCCCTGTCTCTTCAGGACGTAGTCGATCATGACTTTCCACGTCTCCCTATCCCTGGTGGCTCTTAGCACGCCTTCTCCTGTGACACCATGCAACCCTCGTTCCGTCATTCACCCGATTAGATCCTTCAAATATGCTATCCGTTGTTTTCCCCTGTCTCTTTTTCCCTCTAAATGGCCTGTTAATATCAGATTCTCCAAGCCCTCCTTCCTCATTTCATGTCCCAAGTACTTCAGCAGTCTCTTCCTGATGCGCACTATCAATTTCCCTTTTGTTTCCATCATTTCTAGGACCTCATCATTGCTCACATGCTCGATCCATGATATTCTTAGCATCCTTCTGTAGAATCACATTTCATTTGCTTCAAGTTTTTCCTTCATCTCTGATGATATTGTCCAGCATTCACTGCCATATTGAAGAACTGACAACACATAGCAATCCAGTACTCTCTTCCTTGTTTCTAGCGAAATTGTCCTGTTTCTTAATACTTTGCTCAACTTCTGGAATGCTTCCTTCGCCATGCCAATTCGTCTTCGGATCTCTGTGTCACAATCTCCGTCTTCGGTTATAACATTTCCCAGGTACTTAAAGTTTTGTACCAGCTTGATTCTACTATCCCCGACCTGTATTTGGCATATTGTGCTGCCCTTTTTACTGATGACTATGCATTCGGTTTTCTTGCAGTTTATTTGTAGTCCTTTCTTGTCACTCTCTTCAGCTACCTTCTGTAGAATGTCTTGTATTTTAATTTGCATTGATGCGTTGTTTTTGGACAGGTTATTGATATTTTCCTCCCACTTCCATTGTAAGTGTTCTAATTAGTATCCCTTCGCCATTGCACGGCACATTGTAAGAAAATAGTCTTTTCCACAACTGAGGAATGTTAACTTAGCTATCCCATCCTATCACAGCCAGAGTATTTGATCCCTTTTAATATATACTAGCAGTATAGTGCGGCTTTACTCGGTGTAATGAAAGATTTAAAACTAATCCATGGTTCTGAAGCTCAGACACTTTGGACGTTGGCACGAAAGACTAAAAAGAAATAGTTGTTTCCAGTCAAAGCGAAACCGTAGATTGAAAAATAAATGAATGGATCTAAGTCAAATTTTGATTTTCTCGGGTGTAATGAAAGCTTTAAAACTAATGCATGGTCCTGAAGCTCAGACTCTTTGGAATTTGGCAAGAAAAACGTAGGTTATTAAAACTAAAAACTACAATTGTACCTATTAGAGCAAAACCCAAAGCAAAAACCAAAATGAAGGGCTGAAAACTTGATTTTGATCAGACCCGATAATTTATCGGAGTATCGATTTCCAATATCGGAGTCAAATAAGTCATCCCAGTATAAACTAACATGTGTAAATCCATGGAAACTTATCGTACCCATCGGGAGTAAAATTCGAGAAAATGAGCCATATTGATGGCTGAATATCGGCTTTTGATCAGATTCGATAGAATATCGGGGTATCGATTTTTGATATCGGGGAAAATGAGTCGTCTGAGAAGATCTACTAATGTTTGAAACTAAAACTATAATTTCACCAAGTTAGAGAAAGTTCTGCAGCAAGAACCACGATAAAATGGCTGAAATCCTATTCTTGATCAGACTTAATCGGATATCGGGTATTGATTTTCAATATAGAGGGTGAAATTGGAAAACGTAAGTAACCCATGACCTAACCGGAAGCCTAAAGAATACATGTTTGAAGTTTGGTGAGAATCGGTTAAAAATTGTGGATTTGTATAAAGGACATACAGACAGACACACACACGCATACATCTTGCCGTTTATATATATATGTGCAGAAACCATTGACATATCTGGTCGAGTGCTCCTACTATTCATTTCGAGGTTCTCAACAAAATCCAAAGACGGATCTGCAATATAATCAATCCTGACCTGGATGTGGATTCACTCCGCCTTTTTTTACAAAATTTTCATGGCAACTGCTCTGACGAGATTTTTTTCCATGGTGCACCGAATACATAAATTTAAGCGTGTTTCTACATTAACATCTAGATCCCAAACTTTAACCACTGAAATAAATAAATCTCATCTATTCTTGTTTCTTTTCTTGCAATTCCCACCTGTGGAACTCCATTCTGTTTACTTGCTTCCCTGACGGCTACAATCTCAAAATATTTAAATGCAAAGTTAATTGACATCTTCTATCTCCTTGAATCCCATCAGTCATTTATCCTTTCGTGACACGACCTTTCTCATGTCTTTTTACTCCCAGTAACCCCCTACGCAACAGTGGAGGTCTCGGCTTGATAGGGGTAAAATTATATACATATATTCTTTTAAATATGTCACATTAAATAAATTGCAAACATTGTGCCTGCTTATTTTAAATAATATCCGTTCATACTCTCGTACTTTCAATCTCTTTCCGAGGACATCTTCAGGAAACAAGAAAACAACAAAATCAAACTACAGGTTCTCGAGTCAATATTCATTAAAACAATTAAGCCGTCAATTATTGGAATCAGCTATAAATACTGTATTAATGTTCTAAAATGTTTGGAAAAAAGAACTGTTTTATTCTGCTTTAACTCGTTCATGACCATGACATTACAACATATAAAAAATACGATTTTGAATAAGTTTCACGTTCTAATGAATTTGTCAACCGTTATATTTGAAGTAGAAAAATATTTACAATAATGTTTAGCAACACAGTTTTGCGGTTATTTTTGTTATCCTAATTCACACCCTGAAAAGAGATTGAAAGTACTTGGGAAAATTGAGAGATGAATGATAATAACAGCTGTCATCGTTACCGCTGATGTAAGATATTTTCAATCATAATACGCGAAAGATAATCCGATAGTATGAAAGAAATTTATTAAAAATAAGCAGACACAAGGTTTGTAATTTATTTATTCTGACATAATGTTGTCCATAATGGCATAACTTTGTCGCTACACGTGTTTCTATTCCAAACTTGACTCCCTTTAAGCGAAAAATTGTGACTTTACATATCGAGATTCCTTTGTCTTTCTGGTGACCGAAAACACTGTGTATACATCGATAAGTCGTCGGTGAGCAGGTCAGAAAGTTTATATGCGTCTGTGCTGGTTTGTTGGTTATTTTCACACTGGATTGTTAATATTTTTTTTTTTAGATTAGAGAACTATTCCCTTTTCATTGGCCAAAAATTGATTATTACACTGACTAACGATATTTTTTTTCTTTGAAATTGTTTTCAGCGATTTTGATCCAGTTTTGTGCGTGTGTAATTCTACTTTTTACTGATAACAAATACGATATGGCTTATCAATTTCTGCTTGTTGTTTTCTGAATCCAAAATTACTATTTTTCGCTGTGGCTCACGAAATTATACATCGGTCGGGTTTCAATCCTGGCTAGAAGCAATCGGATGTCTAACTGTACTGATAAACTATGATACAGCGAAACATATCTGTCCCCGGATATATATATATATTTTAGTTGAGAAAAGTAATATATAAAACTAGCATCAGCCCGTGCATTGAATACTGCTGTCATATCTGGTCTGGTGATCCTGCTATTCACCTTGATAAAATCCAACAGAGAATCTGTAATGATATCGAACCCGACTTGGCAGCTCAGATACAGTCACTTTCTCACCGGCGCAATGTGACTTCACTGTACCTCTTCTATAAATACTTTCACGGCTTCTGCTCTGATGAACTCAGCTTTCTGGTGCCTCCTATATATGAATGTACTCGAGCAACAAGATTAGCAACTAGGTCCCACCCATTTACTCTGAAACCAATAAAATGTAACCGCAATTTCTACTCTAACAGCTTCTTTTCTCGCACTTCTCGCCTGTAGAATTCCCTTCCGTTTACTTGCTTCCCCGACAGCTACAATCTCCAAGAATTTAAATGTAAAGTCAATAGTCATCTCCTATCTCAATAACCTGCATTCTCTCTCCCGTGCTTCTTTCTCTGTTCACTCCACTCTCATCAGTACTCTTATCCTTCTCTTACCCACTTCCTGACACCTCCTATAACCTGTCACTCTTTCTCCTAACTTTTCTCTTATGTAACCCCTGCAAAACAGTGGCAGTAAAATGCCTTGTTTGAGGTGATATGATTAAAAAAAATGATTCATATTAAAAATAAAGGGAGATCATAGACCATTTTTAATTTTTTCTAAACAAACCAGGCTCTTGACAAGAAGAGTGAAGCCCGAACTGTTGCCCTCGACATTTCTAAAGTGTTTGACAGGGTCTGGCATGGTGGCCTTCAATGCAAGCTGCGGGGTTATGGTATAACTGGACAAATGTTTTTGATTTAATCTAGTCATTCCTTTCAAATCGCAGAATGAAGGTAGTATTGAATGGACATGCATCCAAATATTATCACACGAACGCGGGTGTCCCTAAAGGCTCTATTCTAAGTCCTACGCTTTTCCTTATCTAAATTAACGATCTCCCCGATGTAATAAGATCCCAAGTAGGCATATACGCTGACGACACTACGGTTTACTTTCGCCTCGATCAAAAATCTGCCTAGGCTGACAAAGCAAACCTTACTGCTGAGCTTTAAAAGGACCTCCAATCCGTCGTAGACTGGGGTAAAAAATGAACCTTCAATTTTAATGCTTCCAAAACGAAGCTGTTATCTATTAACCATCACAGACAATCGCTCCTACCCCCGCTCAGCATGGATAAGTTTAGTCTCCCTGAAAGCAATACACCCCGCGTCCTCTGGTCAACTCTCACAACAGACCTCAAGTGGAATGACTATATAGAATCCATAGCTAAATCCACTGCTAAGAAGGTCGGTTCTCTGTGCTGATCCAGGAAGGCTTGCCCATCTAAAACAATCCTGTACATATACAAATGTACCATCCGTCCGTGTATTAAATACGACTGTCATATCTGGTCGGGTGCTCCTGCTATCCACCTACGGGTTCTTGACAAAATCCAACGGAGAATGTGTAATGTGATCGATCCCGACATGGCAGCTAAGATAGTCATATTCTCACGGACGCAATATGGCTTCCCTGTGTCTCTTCTACAAATACTTTCACAGCTTCTGCTCCGATGAGTTCAGCTCACTGGTGCCCCCCCCCTATATATGAATTTACTCGAGCAACAAGATTAGCAACTAGGTCCCATCCTTTTACTGTGAAACCAAGAAATTGTAAATACAAATTCTACTCTAACAGCTTCTTTTCTCGCACTTCCCGCCCGTGGAATTCCCTTCCGTTTTATTACTTCCCCGACAGCTACAATCTTCAATAATTTAAATGTAAAGTCAATATCCTATCTCACTAATTTGAATCTTCTCTCTCATGCTCCTTTCTCCGTCCACTTCACTCTCATCAGTATTCTCATCTTTCTCCTACCCTCTTCCTGACACCCCCTTTTTCGTAACTTTCTTCCGACGTAACCACTTAACAGTTGCAGTAAAATGCCTTACGTGGGGAAAAACGATTATTAAAAAATAAACAAACTGTACAGTTTGGCGTTTCTTTTACTTCTATGCAATACGAATGAAATTTTGAAAATAGTTAATGAACTGGTTGAAAGCGCCCGGGACAATAAACTGTACAAACAGTTTCTACACTCCTTTCGTTTCCATGAAAGCTAGATTAGAGAAAAATACAAAGATATAAAGAGGCAATAGTTCATAAGATTCAATGAAACATGTATAAGTATAGATGAAAAACACACACACACACACACACACATACACACACACACACACACACACACATATATATATATATATATATATATATATCTTGGATCAATATAGAGAAGTTTGTCACTCAACTGAATAAAGTTAGGCATAAGTCTGCTCTGACAAGTGATAAACTTCTCCACCTTTATCCTGTTAATTCTCTATCTCTTTAGACATGTACTTTTGTGGGATGTTCCCTCATAGGTGTAAATCCTGTTTATTGCGCATATTTTTTTCTACAATAATTTCCAACATACGCACCGTAATGGGGGGGGGGCGCTAATGAGGGTGTCGTCAGTGAGGTCATCGCGAGGATCACTAGGGGGTTTCGGGTCTTTCAACATCATACCCCCCCTCACCGCGCCGACCCGACCAGAGATGATCTGCCTCCGGCCCACCCTCGAGAAGCGCTTTCAGACACTGGAAAATTACATTTAGGCCCAGTACAAAACCCTGCAAATGCTTCCGATTGGCGATAGTCAGTGCCACTTTCCATTTAGAGGCGAACCGCACATGAGCTCGTCCAAAACATTAATTTAGACGCAGAATTTCGGGGAATTTTAGCTAACAATTTGGAATCCAGGCACTCTCTCTTTTGATTCACATCTAATTAGCTGTTCTTTCCGCTGTTTCGGTTATGGACTTGAGTGCTTTTCTTTTTTTGACTCCCACTATCCCAATATCTGTTAAGGCTTTACAAATATTGCTGAAAAGTCGTTATCAGTAAAAGAGAAGTTAAGGACTGGCGGCTGTGATGGCCACGAGGTTAAGTCGATAGATATGAAATCTAGTGAGATATTTCCTTTCAGGTTCGAATTCTATTCTTAGTTTACATATATATATATATATATATATATATATATATATATATATATATATAATAAATTCCTTATTATAAATTTAGTTTCTTTAATACAAACATGCCTAAAAATTTTCTGTCATTAAAAGAAATAAAAACGTCAAGAGGTTAAGATGTTAGACTCGAAAACAAATGGGATTTTTTTTTAATCATATCACACCGAGCAAGGCGGTAACGCCACTGAAGCGCAGGGGGCTACGTAGGAAAGAAAAGATTGGAAAAGAGAAAGCCGGAAACCACATCCTAAACCAGGAACAAGGGATGAGCCTCTTCACCTGTTCAATAGAAGTGGGTGGAGTGTGAACCGGGCGATAGTTTAGTCTATCTACTCTAATTAAAAAAAAAAGAAAACATTGAAAAGATTGGAAAAGAGAAAGCCGGAAACCACATCCTAAACAAGGAACAAGGGGTGCTTCACTCACAAATCTGAATCCTGTTCATAACGCACATTTCTTTTTTCTGCTACGAAAATATGTTGTTAGTAAGAGAAATTGCGGCTGTGATGGCCACGAGGTTAAGGCGTTGGATTTGAAATGTCAAGGACTATTATTTGTCAGGTTGGAATCTTATACACAGCTTACATATAGTTTCCTTAAAACAATATGTCTAAAAATGGTACTTAGAAGAAAAATGAAAGTCGGCTGCTGTAATGGCCGAAAAGGTAAGAAGCTTGACACCATATCAGATGGTATATACCATGTCAGTTCACAACGCATATTTCGGATGTCCAATTTCGACGTATGTGATGGCAGAGTTGTTAATGCGTTAGACTTGGAATTTAATGGGATACTCCCTCATAGGTACGCATACTGTTCACAGCGCAAGTTTTCATTCTTCAATAAAAATATCCCTAAAAAGTTATTGTTAGTAAAAGAATGTAGTCGGTCAGCGGCTATGACGGCTGAAAGATCAAGGCTTTAAACGCGATATCCAACGGATTATTTCCTCACAGGTTCGAATCCTATTCACGGCGCAAATTTTAGTTCATTAATACAAATATCACTAAAATGTTGTTGTTAGTAAAAGAAATGAAAGGAGTCGCGTCTGTAATGGCCGAGTAGTTATGACGTTAGACTTGTAAATTGATTAGAGGCTCTTTAATAGGTTCGAATACTGTTGACAGCGCACTTTTTGTTTCTTCCGATTGACTTGGGATTTTACCTGATAGATTCTTTTCATGTCGCGAGTTTGGTATTTTTCAATACAAACGTTGCTCGTTGTGTTTCTTGAATAAAAATATCCCGAACATGTTGTTGGTAGTAAAAGGAAGGCAGAAAATCGGTGTTAAGGCGTTAGACGTGGATTTTAATGGGGTTCTTTCTCATAGGTTCGAATAATGATAACAGCGCATGTTTTGTTTCTTCAATACAACCATCCCTAACATATTGTTGTTACGAAAAGGAACATTGACGATTGGTGGCTGTGATGGCCGAGCGGTTAAGGCGTTACGCTTAAAATCTAATGAGATATTCCCGCACAGGTTCGAATACGGTCCAAGGCGCATATTTTGTTTATTTAATACAAATATACGTCGAGAAGTTTTTGTTAGTGAAAGTCATAAAACAAAACGACGACTGTGATGGCCGAGCGGTTAAGGCGTTAGAGTTAAAATCTAATGGGATATTCCCTCACAGATTAGAATCCTGTTCACAGCGCATATATAGTTTTTGTTTTTTTAATACAAATATCCGTAAAAATGTTGTTGCTAGTAAAAGTAATGATAAAAACCGACGGCTGTGATGGCCGAGAGTTCAAGGCGTCAGACTTAAACACTAATGATTTATTTCCACAAAGATTAGATTCCTGTTTGCAGCGATCATTATATTTCTTCAATACAAATATCCATGAAAAAGATGTTGCTGGTGAAAGACTAAAAACAAAAGGACGGCCGTGATTGCCAAGAGGTTAAGGCGTGAGAATTGAAATTTAATGGGATATTTCCGAATATGTTCGAATCCTGTTCACAGCGCACATTTTAATTCTTCAATACAAATATCAGCAAAAAAGTTATTGTTTGTGAAAGTAATGACATGAATCGGCGGCTGTGATGGCCGAAAAGTTAAGGCGTTTGACGTGAAATCTAATTGGATACTCCCTCACACGTTCATAAACCATTTCTCAGCGCATATTTGATTTCTTTAATACAAATATTCGTAAAAAAGTTGTTGCTAGTGAAAGTAAGATAAAAATAGGCGGCTGTGATGGCCGAGAAGTTAAAGCGTCAGACTGGAAATCTAATGGGATGTCCCCCTCCCTCGCTCGAATCACTAAGGCATATATTTGTTCTTCGATACAAATATCAGTGTAAAAGTTGTTGTTAGTGCAAGTAATGGAACAAGCAGGCGGCTGTGATGGTCGAGAAGTTAATGCCTTAAGGATAGAGTCTAATAGGATGTTTGTCTCACAAATTCGAATTCTGTTCACTGCGCCTTTTTTTTTCTTGTTCTTCAATACAATTAACAGTATAAATGTTGCTGTTAGCGAAAGAAACATTACGTCTGGGCGGCTGTGATGGCCGAGAGGTTAAGGCGGAAACCTTTACCTCGAAGGTTATGTACAATCACAGGTTCGAATCCAATTCACTGCGCACAAATTTGTTCTGCAATACAAATATCAGTGAAAATGTTGTTGTTAGTGAAAGTAAGTGAAGAAATAGGCGGCTGTGATAGCCGAGAGGTTAAAGCGTTAAACTCAAAATCTGATAAGATATTACTTTACAGGATCGAATCCTCTTCACAGCGCTTACTTTTGTTCTTCAATACAAATATCGGTAAAAATGCTGTTGTTAGTGAAAGTAAAGAAAGCATTAGGTGGCTGTAATAGCCGAGTGGTTAAAGCGTTAAACTTACAATATAATGGGGCGTTGCTTCACAGGTTCAAATTCTGTTCACAGCGGATTCTCTTGTTCTTCAATACAAATACCAGAGCAAATTTTGTTGTTACTGAAAGAAAGGCCAGCAAGAGGCGACTGTGATGTCCGAGCTGTTAAGGCGTTAGACTTGAAATCTATTGGGACGTTCCCTCACAGGCTCGAATCCTGTTCACAGCGCATAATTTTGTTCGTCAATACAAATATCAGTAAAATGTCGTTGTTAGTGAAAGTAACCTGTTAGTGAAAGGAGCCTGTGATGGCAGAGAGGTTAAGGCGTTAGACTCGAAATCTAATGGAATGCTCCTTTACAGGTTCGAATCCTCTTCACGGCGCCCGTTTTTTTTTCAATACAAATCTATCTAAACTTTTTTTATAAATGAAACTTTGTCTCTGTGTGTGTGCGTGTATCCGTTACCTATAGACTCCAAAACGGTTGAACCAATTTTCTTGAAAATTTACACATTTGTACTATAAGCGTCTGCGAGTGTTCTTAGCTAGGTCTTGTGTTGAGGTACCCCCGATAAATATCGAAAAGCGACAATCGAAAAGGTCGGGTTATAGAAGGAGTGGCCCGATTTTAATCAAATTTGATACACTCATAGACAAAGACATAAGAAACGATATTCAGAAGTTTCAAGGTTGCAGTTCTTACAATAGTGCAGAAAATCGATAATATATATATATATTATGCAAGATGTTTGTGTGTGTGTCTGTTTATCTGCCTGTATGTCTATTTTTTCAGCCCTTTTATTTTAGTTTTTGCTTCGGATTTGGCTCTAAGTAGGTATAATTGTAGTTCTTAGGCTCAGCCATGATACCATTTACTCAGAGGACTTATTTAGCCTTAAAAATTCAGTTTACAACAAAAAAGAACTTATTTGATATCGATACCAGGAAATCAAAATTTGACTTACATCCATTCATTTATCTTTCTGTCTACGGTTTCGCTTTAACTGGAAACAACTATTGACTTTTAGTCTTTTGTGCCAACGTCCAAAGAGTCTGAAATCAATGACCATGGATTAGTTTTAAAGCTTTCAATACACCCGAGCAACGCCGGGCTATATTGCTAGTATCCCCATAAAAGAGATTTAGTCGGTCAGCGGCTGTGATGGCCGAGAGGTACAGGAGTTATGCTCGATATCTCTCTCGCAAGGTCGAATGTTATTCACAGCCCTTATTTTGTTTCTTATATACAATATTAAAAAAATGTTTTAGTAAAATAATGAGTGTCATAGGCAGCTAAGGTGACTGTTAGTTTAAGGCGTTAGTCTTGAAATGTAATGGGATATTCCCTCGCAGGTTCGAATCGTATTCACAGTGCACCTTTTGTTTCTTCAATACAAATATACCAAAAAGTGTTGTCGTTAGTAAATGTAATGAGGTCAATTGGCGGCTGGGAAAGCCGATATGTTATGGCTTTAGACATGAAATTCAACGGGTTATTCCCTCACATGTTCGAATCCTGTCCACAGCGCGTATTTTTTTCTTTAATACAAAGTTCCCTAAAAAGCTGTTGTTACTGAAGAAAATGATGGTTACCGGTGGCTGTGATAGCCGAGTAGTTAATTCGTTAGAGAGAAAATTCAATGGCATATTCAATCCTATTCGCTGAAGATTGTGAAGAGCCATGTTTGCCGAAGGGTCATCGTACAGAGAAATAAGCTAAAGTAATTGGATGATTAAACAGGGTTTAAGAAAGATAACAAAAATATAATATTCATTAAAAACTACAAAGACAGAAAATTGTGGAGATCGATAATCGTTCACGTCCTAAAGGGACTCGGAACATAGAAGAACAGGAATGAGTTTGTGTAATTGGATCGTGGAACAAGATTTAAAGATATAACAAAAAGATCAAATTTATTAAGAACTACAAAAGTCATGACATTGTGAACGGACCTGATCGCCAACGTCCTGAAGAGACATGTAACATGTCACATTGAATGGCGGAAGTACTGACAGGTACATAGGGCCGCAGGCCAGGTTAACAAAGGACAAGGGTGATTGACAGGTACATCCGGCCGAAGATTATGTGCAAAAACAAACAAAAATGAAGCAAGCGACAACCGGCTTGAAAAGCAATTGTGTTATTGACAGATACATCCGTCCGTAAAACCAACAAATCGACGACCTGAAAAAGTAAAAATGTGTGGGAGTTTTAAGACTATAAAGTCTAGAAGTTTTGGCTGAAGAAAAAGAGACTGGCGAACGACTCTCAACGGCTCCTTCGTGTGTGCGATCTCTCTCCGGCTGTTCTCCTGCTTCTCACATGCTTCACTGACGAAGAATAAAAATCTAAGATTATATTTTTATTTACGTGTTCCTTGTTTTTCAGCGGCAGGATATACTGAAGTTTCGTTTTTTTTGTTTAAAATAAAGTCAAAATTTAGAATTGTTGTGGGAGGAAAAGAATCCCAGGAGGATATTTTCCTTCCCACAACAATTAAAAATTCTTCAAGTCTAAGGTTAAACTTTATATTTCACACATATCCGCATACACTATGCCCTCTTACTGTGCACGTAACAAACGCCTATCTCGAGTGGTCATGGTTAGCAAGCCTGCCTTGCTAGAACCTATTACAACTAAGTCAGTCAGTTAAGTGCCATACGTGATACACGCTTGGGCGATCATGTCTCGAAAGAGACATGACTGACTGGGCAGAAGATTATCCCGCAGTAGGTTGCCATTGCTTTCTGCGGTAGACTGGTTGCCGACCAAGGCTATAGAACCCAATCTGTCCTGTTATTTAACCCATAACTGGAAGGAAGAAACGGATTAATACCTTTCCCAAGGGTATTTGCGCGTAAGTGAATACAATGGATTCAGCTGGAATTCGAACTCGGCTCCCCGGTTTTTCGTTCCGAGCCGATATCCACTGTACCACAACGCACATCATACTAAGTAGTGAGCCATATTTAAGCGGCTCTTAGGAAATCAGCCACATAGAGTGAGAAAGTAGCTGAAGAAGGTAACAAGAAATAAACTGCAAGAAAACCGAATGCATGGTCATCAGTAAATAGGGCAGCCCGATATGCCAAATACAGGCCGGGGATACTAGAATCAAGCAGGTACAAAAATCTAAATTCCTGGGAAGCCTTATAACAGAAGACAGAAAGTGCGAGACAGAGATCCGAAGGCGAATTGGAATGGCAAAGGAAGCATTCCAGAAGTTGAGTAAAGTATTGCGAAACAGGACAATTTCGCTAGAAACACGGAAGAGAGTACTGGTTGGCTACGTACTGTCCGTCTTTCAATATGGCAGGGAATGCTGGACAATACCATCGAAGATGAAGGAAAAACCTGAAGCAGCTGAAATGTGGTTCTACAGAAGGATGCTGCGAATATCATTGATCGAGCATGTGAGCAATGATGAGGTCTTGGAAATGATGGAAACAAAAAAAAATTAATACTGAGCATCAGGAAGAGACAACTGAAGTTCCTCGGACACGCAATGAGGAAGGAGGACTTGGAAAATCTAATACTAACAGGCCAGATATAGGGAAAAAGAAACAGGGGAAAGCAACGGATGACATATTTGAAAAACCTAATCAGGTGGATGACGGAACGAGGGTTGCATGGTGTAACAGGAGAAGGCGTGCTCAGAGTCACCAGGGATAGGGAAACCTGGAAAGCCAGGGACAGGGCACATAGAAGAGAAGAGTTGTCACTGCGTCTTGTATAGGATAAACATTGGTAAATAAAATAAAATCCTCAAGTACGTGTAATATATTTCCTTGAACGGCGAAAGTAGTTGACATATTTTTTTTTAATAATTGCACCCCAAGCAAACCAGTTCTACTGTCATTGTTTGCAGAGGATTACATAAGAGGAAAGTGATGAGTAAGAGGCACAAGTTATAGGGGGTGTCAGGAAGTGGGTAAGAGAAGGATGAGAATACTGGTGTGATTGAGAGTAGAGTGGATGGAGAAAAGAACACGAGAGAAAGGATGCGTGTCAGAGAGTTAGGAGATGACAATTGACCTTAAATTTAATTTTTTGGAGACTTTAGATGTCGAAGATGTATGTATAAGGAAGGGAATTCCGCAGGCTGGAAGTACGAGAAAAGAAGCAGTTAGAGTAGAAGTTGCAGTTACATTTTATTGGTTTCACTGTAAAAGGGTGGGACCTAGTTGCTAGTCTAGTAGATCGAGTAAATTCATGTAATGGGGGCACCAATGAGCTAAGCTCGTCGGAATAGAAGTCATGAAAGCATTTGTAGAAGGGACATAGGGAAGCCACATTATGCCGCTGAGAAAGTGACTGCAGCTAAGTTACCAAGTCGGGATCGATCACATTTCAGAGTCTGCATTGGATTTTGTAAAAAACCCTGAGTTTGATAGCAGGGGCATCCGACCAGATGTGGTAGTGGTATTCAATACACGGGCGGATGGTAGATTTATATATGTGCAGGATGGTTTCAACTGGAAAAATATAAGCGTTCCACAAGATAATCAACGAGATCTTATCATTGAGATAGCTAGATTTAACCCTAAGTTTTAATTTAATAGCTTTATTTTTCGTACCTATGGAAATCTTTTCTGGTTTCTGCTTCATTGTAATCTTTTGTCTTTCAGATTTTTATGCTTATTTTGTTGATCTCAATGTTTGTATATATAAATTTCTGCTCAGATCAGCTCGGGTATTAAATGTACTTTTATCATGTTATTAATCAACATATTTCAAGTCGTTTAGTGAATGCTAAAATTGATTTAACACATTCGTTTATATGTTCTTTTTTTTAATCATATCACCCCGAGCAAGGCGGTAACGCCACTGATGTGCAAAGATTGAAAAAGAGAAAGCTGGAAACCACATCCTAAACAGGGAACAAGGGATGAGCCTCTTCACCTGTTCAATAGACGTGGGTGGAGTGTGAACCGGGCGATATTTTAGTCTATCAACTCCAATTGAATAAAAAAAATAAAAAAGAAAGGAGTGAAAAATTTGGAAAAGAGAAAGCTGGAAACCACATCCTAAACAGGGAACAAGAGATGAGCTTCTTCACCTGTTCAATAGACGTGTGTGGAGTGTGAACCGGGCGATAATTTGATCTATCTACTCCAATTAATGTTTTATATATCGGATGTAAACAAAATCAATAAAAGCAAATGGTGGGGCGATTGACGAGTATATTCGGCAACAACGTGCAAAAAACCTAAAAAAATAAACAAAAAAAAGTAAACAAAACAAATAAAAAAAAGCAACAACCGTCTTGAAAAGCAATTGACCGCCCGGTGTAATTTACAGATAAATTCAACAAATCGACAGCCTAAAAAAGCAAATATGTTTTAAGACTATATAAAGTTTAGAATGTTTGGCTGAAGAAACAGAGACTGGCTTCCGACTCCTGACAGCTCCTTCGTGTGCGCGATCTCTCTCCGGGTGGCCTTCTGCTCCACACAAGCTTCACCGACAAAGAATAAAAATATTAGATTATATTTTTATATACGTGTTCCTCGTGGTTTTCCAGCGTCAATATATATTGAAGTTTCGTTTTTTAATTGTGTTTGAGCTTTGTTTAACGGCATATTTAACCCTGGAGCACTAACTATCAATTAAAGTTACACCACTAATAAAACGTGGGTATATCATACCCGATTTGAAAATACCCCCAAAATAATAAATATAAATATTTATTGGAATATTTTACATACAAGTACTTCAAACATTGTACTTTAATTCACATTGAAAGAAATTGAAAAACAATTTTTAGGTGAGAAAAAGAGGTACTGAACATTCTAATTAAATTGTAATTAAAATGGCGTCATTTGCACTGGGTACTATATACCCATGGTTAGTGTTCTCAGGTTAATGCCAAAAAGATAGGGTTTTAAGGTAATTTGTAATTTTATAGTAAGGTTGATTTCGTCTGATTTAAAAAAAAAAACTGAAGATGACTTCTAGTTTTATATTAAAAATGTATTGCTAGTAATACTTTTTTCCTTCAAAAACTTATTATAGCAATAAATATTTTCCTTCAAAAATGTGTTATGGTAATAATTTTTTTACTTAAAAAATGTATTGTTAGTAATAGTTTTCCTTAAAGAATATTTTGTTGGGAATATTTTTTCTTCAAAAATGTATTGTCGGTAATATTTTTCCTTAAAAATAGCATATTTTTCTATAAAAGTCTATTTTATTTATATATTTCTGTAAAAGTAAATTTTTATACTTTCATGGTGTTTTGACCCCAATTTGGGGGTTAAATATTTGCATGTAGCTGAGACCCTAACAGGTGCTACCACTCAGGGTCAGGGTGGCCCTGGGAACAACAGCAATTAAGAGGTGGTGTTGTATACAGAGGAAATAAAGCTAGGAGAATTTAACACACAAAGAGCAGAGGGCAGGTAACAAAAGTAAACGAAAAAAAATCCAGTATATCGAGAGTAAAACAAGCTGCTATCTATTAACCATCGCAGACAATCGCTCCTACGCCCCATTGGCATGGATCAGGCTTGTCTCCCTGAAAGCAAAACACTGCGCCTCCTCGGGTTAAATATCACAAAGGACCTAAAGTTGAATGATTATATCGAATCCATAGCAAAAAGAAGGTCGGTTCTCTGTTTAGGGCTAGGAATATTTCCCGTCTGAAACCATACTGCACATATATAGATCTACCATTCGCCTGTTCATTGAATACTGCTGCCATATCTGGTCAGGTACCCCTGCTATCCACCTAGGGGTCCTTAACAAGATGAAACACATATTCTGTAAGGTGTTCGTCCCGACTTGACAGCTGAAATAGTCACTTTCTCACCGGCGAAATGTGACTTCTCCGTGTCTCTTCTAGAAGTACTTTGACGGTTTTGCTCCGATGAACTTAGCTCAATGGTGACCTTATAGCGGGTATCTTATCTTATTTATTCATTTTCTTGTTGTAGTAGGATTCCGTTCTAGTGAAAGTTAATTGTATACCGTTGCAGGTTAATGGAATTTGGCCTTGTGGGAAGATAGCCCACTATAAATCATAAAATGATTATAAAATCGAGAAAGGCAATTTGAGTATAAAATAACATTTATATATACACATTTCAATTAATGTTTTACAATTAAAGCAATACTTGAAATAAAGATCCAACGGAGGTTAGAATGTTCATGGAAAATATAATGCTGAAAAAGATAAAAGGCTTACGAGTGTAGAAATGTTCATTTTGAAGTTACCACATCTAAGGTCAGTAAGTTGGTTTGTGTGGAATGTCTTTGAAGAGGTCACTCCTGATGTCAATAAGTGCTTTTGAGACAGGGTGAAGGAAAGAGGTCAGCATAGTAGCCGCTCGACTTAAGTCAAGGGAGAAACTAATCAGCTCGTTTCCGCCGGTCTGTCTGTCTAACGATGCTTTCTTATCTCGGCTTTTTATATCTGCCTTTTGGATCAAACAGCTTGTTTTGAATTTTCATACTTGAATTTGATTCTGGGCTTCCCATTGGCTGGTAAATAAAATTCGCGTAGGCTCGCGAAATGGAAATTTGATATTTGATTAATTTTTATTTTTCAAATGGAACATCTGCGCAAATCCACCTGCGCGGAGATGATTTTTATTCATTCGCTTTCTGGTCGGCATAGAGCCAACATCCGGTTCATCGCTTTTGTTCGGTCGGTATCGCCACACCCTCTATATATGAATTTACTCGAGCCACAAGATTAGCAACAAGATCCCACACTTTTACTGTGAAACCAATAAATTGTAAACGCAAATTCAACTCCATCAGTTTCTTTTCTCGCACTTCCCGCCTGTGGAATTCCCTTCCATTTACTTGCTTTGCCGACAGATATAATCTTCAAGAATTTAAATGTAAAATCAATAGTCATCTCCTATCTCACTAACTTGCAACATCTCTCTCTCTCTCTCTCTCATGTTCCTTACTCCACATAGAAATCTAGTATTCTCTTCTTTTATGGGGATGATAACGATTCGTCTTAGACTTGATCAGGCTGAAATTGTAGAGATCGGGAAAAGTATCCACCTGCAAATCTCTTCTTTGTTTCTAGTGAAAATATTATGTGTCTTAATACTTTACTCAGCTTCTGGAACGCGTCCTTCGCCATGCCAATTCGCCTTCGGATCTTTGTGTCGCACTTTCCATCTCCTGTTAGAACACTTCCCAGGTATTTAAATTATTGTATCTGCTTCATTCTGGTATCGGCAACCTGTATTTGACATTCTGGCTTGCTCTTTTTGCTGAGGACTATGTATTCAGTTTTCTTGCAGTTTATTTGTAGTCGATTTTTGTCACTCTCTTCAGCTACCTTCTGTGATACTGAAACCATAACTTAGGAAATGTGGAGAGTCATGTCCGTCAACTTTTTAAAAGGACATGAAAGATACAAAAGTTATATATCGGATTTACGCTACGCACTGGGAGGGATAGGGTATTGGGGAATATAATAAATAAATACTAAAAGAAGCCCCAGAGAATAAGAACGTTGAAAGAATGCGAATATATGTTATAGTCTGATAAATCGGTCAGCAGACTAAGTAGAAACATCAATAGCTTGCGGGAGCTATTAATCAAGAAAGAACATGCGAGGGAATTGTAGTTTCAAAGATATGACCTGGGAGATGGGAGAACGTGCGAAGTTCGACTGTGTGGTGACGGCGAGTATGAAGGCGATCAGGATCAGTATCAGGAGAAGACACTCCCAAGAACACAGAGACAGAGGCATCAGACAAGACGTGTTTGAGAACAGATGCACATGTTACCTTAGAAAAAGTTTCATAGACATTCAAGTGGCAACCAACGAAAGCCGAAGGGTAGACAACCAAGAATTTTGGGGGAAAAATAGCAAAACTTTTTGAGAGAAAAAAAATTAGTATTGGTTACATTTTTCTCACCGTGACATATCCCTTAAAAACATTAGAAACTACGGCTCTCCCTAACTTCTCTTTTGTTAATATAAGCATTAACCATTTTTCCTATCCGCTAAAGATGTATGCAATTATTAAAGCATAATGGCTTTAAAAAATTAAAAAGGTAAGTGTTTGATAAAAGAAACAAATAAAAGTAATGAAATGTTGTGTAATCTCTTAACAGATGAAGACGCGACTTGAAGCAAAAGAAATGTGGTTCTACAGGAGGATACTGGGAATGCCGTAGACTTAACATACGAGCAACGTCGAAGTTTTAAAGAAAATGGAAACAAAAATATAATTATATTTTGCATTAGACAGAGATATCTGAGATAAATATAGCATTTACGTATCTCGCAATTTTGTAGCAGAAAATACAGCAGCAAAATCTGCATTCGCTTTGGGATCGCGAAATTTGCACCAAAATACGACTCAAAATATGCCTCAGTTTCCGATATCACTTCTACATTGGAGCCAAATCTCTTTCCCTGGAGCATTCCTCTGCGGTCTGCAAGCAGCCAATAGTCGCGGACAGGACCGTGCTTAGGGTCCCCGCAGATCCCGCAATTACGATGTGCGGGGGCGCAAGTTCCCTAGGGTCCGCAAGTTCCTGGGAAGCCGCAAGGCTACTTGGCTCCGCAGATCTATTGTAATGAAGAAAAAAATCTATTAAATAATTATTAGGATTAACTGGAAAATTATTATCATATTTATATGTTGAAATAGACATCTCTCAACCTGTCTCGCTCTCTTCATATATATATATATATATATATATATATATATATATATATATATAATCTCTGGTAGAATCCTTCTGGCTCCGAAGAGGCCGCAAATCATTTGTAATAAAGAAAATGAACTTGAGAGAGAAATAAATTATAGATATCGTTTCCACATACATAAAAAGTAGTTAAAAGTTGTGAAAACGTTCGTAATGTATAGGATCAAAACGTCAATAACGCGATTTCTTCCGTTTTTTCGTGATCACGAAATATCTGCGTTCCGAGTGTATGTTATTTTGTTTAACGTACCATTAATTGCTGGTGCAAACTGCAATCCGCGGGTAGAGGGGCCGCAAGGCGCATTCTGCGGGATGGGGTCCGCGATGTTGCTAAGCATGGCACTGGTCGCGAGGTGTGCAGATCTTGGGAATAAGGTGGATGCAAAAGCAACTGCATGTGCAATTCATGTAGCTTTGCCACCGTTGCGATCGACTTGCGGCACAGTGCGTTGTCTTGGTGAAAGATCACAGTTTTCTTCTTTATTTGTGGCCGTTTTTTGGCGATTTCTTCCTTCAAACGCACCAATAATGCTATATAATATTTGCTATTGATGGATCTTCCTTTCTTAAGGTAATCGATGAACAAAATACCTTGCGCATCCTAAGATACTGAGGACAAAGCCTTGCCTGCTGATGTTTGTGTCTTTGGTCGCTTTGGACGACTTTCACCTACTGCTGTCTACTCAGCTGACTGCCGATTTGATCCCGGGTGAAATGATGGATATATGTTTCGTCCAATGTCACATATTTACGCAAAAACTTCTTGTTGCGTTGAAAACGTTGCAAATAACGCTATGAATCGTCGACGCGTTGTTGTTTTTGATCGACTGTGAGCAAACACACTAAACACTTTGAACACAGCTTTCTCATTGACAAATATTCATGCAAAATGGTGAATACACTACCTTCTGATATGTTCAACTCCTCTATCTCACGCAACTTCAATTTACGATTGGCCAAAAGGAATTTGCGGATTTTTTTGGTGTTTTCTGGACCACTGCCGATTTTTGGGCGACCTTGGCGTTCAACATCATTTGTAACTGTACGACCATGTTTAAATCAACATACCACCTATTAACTGTTCTTTACGTCAAAGCAGAGTCTGAATAACTTTTATTAAGCCATCGCTTTGCTTGAACAGTATTTTTTCCCATCAGAGAGCAATGCTTTATCAACACACGAAGTTCAGATTTTTATATTGTTTTTGAAAATTTGCAACAGTAGCTTCACTTAAATAAGTGTAATTTGTAAACAAATAATCCGATTGGGCCCAAATTTTGTCACGCACCATTTAAAGGTTACTACTTCATACAAATCATATGGATTTTTTCATTAGTGGCACCAGCTATGTGTCAAGCCGCGGACTTATTAAGTGATGTGTTAGCATCAGGAAGATATCGATGAAATATCTATGGCATATAATAAGAAAAAAGGCTTAGAAAATCCGATATCCAAAAGAGATATTGAAAGCAAGAGAGACAAAACAAAGCGATTCATATCCTTCCTCAACTGGCAAGCTTGAGAAAATGGTTAGCGAAATAACGTTTAGGAGAGAAAGACAAAATGTATTACGAGCTACAAGAGAGAGGAAATTGTGGAGAGCCATAACACGCTGAAAAGAGATGGCACAAAAAGAATAAGATATTAAAATTTGTAAACTGTTACCATATCTTGTCGGGTGCTTCAGTTATTCACCTTGGGGTCCTTGACAAAATACAGCGGTGAATCTGTAATGTGATCAACTTGGCAGCTCGGCTACAGTCACATTCTCACCGGTACAATGTGGCTTTCCTGTATCTCTTCTACAAACACTTTCATGGCTTTTGCTCATATGAACTTAGCTGACTGGTACTCCCCCTCCATATATAAATTTACTGCAGCCACAAGATTAGCAAATAGGTCCCACTCTTTTACTGTGAAACCAATAAAATGTAAACGCAAATTCTACTCCAGCAGCTTCTTTTCTCGCACTTCCCGCCTGTGAAATACTATTCCGTTTATTGCTTTCCCGACAGTTACAATCTTGAAGAATTTAGATATGAAATCTATAGTTATCTGATATCACACTAATTTGCATCCTCTCTCTCTCAAGATCCTTTCTTCGTCCACTCTACTCTCATCAGTATTCTCATCCTTCTCTTACCCTTTTCCTGACAGCCCCCTGTAACCTGTCACTTTTTCTCATAACTTACCTCCTATGTAAACCCATGCTTAACAGTGGCAGTAAAATGCCTTGCTTGGGGCGACACGATTAGAAAAAAATATTGTATTAGTGCTAATATTACACGATGTGTGAAAATCATGTTGAAGTAAAAACAAACTTGAAATTGTCACGGTCTACACTAAGCGTAAATTTATTAACTGATCTAACGCATTTACAGTAGGCACCGCCATATATATATATATATATATATATATATATATATATATATATTAATAAAAACAATAATAACATAACTATGCGTTGAAATATGTATTACCTATTGAAATTGTAGAAAATTAAAAATCTTTTCTCAATTCTATTACTCTATGAAATTAAATAAATGCATTTAATTTGAGTTCTTTTGAGTTCGTCTCTATCGGAATTCACCTGAATAGTATAACAAGTGTGCTACAATATATATATATATATATATATATATATATATATATATATATATATTTAGTTTTCGTTTATAATTAAATTAGACCAGTACACAGTTGTACTAAAAAAGGGTCCAATACAATTATATTGAACAACTTTTACGTGTTCTTTATTTGGAAATGAGTTATTTTCGCTACCTAGGTTTCAACCTTTTGGTATCTTCGGGCGATTTTACAATAACTGACTTTACTGTTTTTCAAACATTTGAAGAGGGATTTTTTACGAACGCATGACTGGAAATTTCAAACAACCAAAAAATATTTAAAATTAGGGAAACGTAATATATATTTAAATTTTCCCAATTTTCCCTGACGAACTGTTAAGCAAAACCGTGGTGGGTTATTGGCTCACTTTCAGATTTTCGATTTCGTTTGCTCTACTTTCGCTTTGAGTGCTTTGCTTCGTCTTGGGGCTTTTTTTTTCTCGCGAATGCTTGACTTTTTGTTCAAGTATTTCGTTTGTTTCTTTTTTTCTTCCTTTCTTTTCCCTCGGGGTTAGTTCCCGGTTGGTTTTAAGACGACCTCATTTGTAGTTTAATTATTGCTAATTTGACAGAATTAGTTCTGTTGCTATTGGTATTATTACTATAATTAATATTACTATTGTTAGCTCTCGGATCACTATAGAGCACTTTTTAACCTTGCTAACATGGAGAGAGTATATATGGGTTGCTCGCTGAAGGTTATTTCAATTCCTCGTAAGGAACCAATTTTCCCTGACGAGCTGTTAAGCAAAACCGTGGTAGGTTATTGGCTCACTCTTAGATTTTCGATTTTGTTTGCTCTACTTTCGCTTTGAGTTCTTTGTGTTCTCTGCTTTCGTATTGAGCTCTTTATTGCTAAGGTTTTCGTCTTGGGGTTTTTTTCTTTCTCACGAATGCTTGACTTTTTGTTCAAGTATTTTGTTTGTTTCTTTTCTTCATCCCCTTCTTTTCCCTCGGGGTTAGTTCCTGGGGAGTTTCAAAACGATCTCAATTGTAGTTTAATTATTGCTAGTTTTGACAGAATTAGTTCTGTTGCTATTGGTATTATTACTATAATTAACATTACTATATATATATATATATATATATATATATATATATATATATATATATGTGTGTGTGTGTGTGTGTGTGTGTGTGTGTGTGTGTGTGTAATTGGGTAGCAATTTTGCTCTTACACATGTTTCACATCTGAAAAGTTAAGTTTCTTGTATTGTTTTGTAAAAACTCTCCAAACATCGTAGCGCTTTCGGCTATTCTATGACGATTATTATCAATGTTAATTTTATACTTTAACTGAATATGCAGATTATCTTATTATTCTATCTATAGTGATAGGAATGTTTATTTATAACTTTTTCGGAGGACTATTTCGGAGGACTATTTCGGATACATATATATCTATGTATTTACACGCTCCTTAAGGAAGTGCATTATTAGACAAACGAAATTCATGAATAATTATATTACATGCCACTACATATCTATCAAGAAAACGGACATTACATTTCTCCGAATAGAGATCAATTAAGACTGATTTAAGCATAACGGAAGCAACCAAATTTCGTGCGCAAAATACTCCTAGAAAATACGACTACAATATCTTCATCCATATATCAGTCAGTTACGTGCCATACGTGATATACGCTTGGGCGATCATGTCTCCAATAAGACATGACTGACTGGGCAGAAGATTATCTCACAGAAATTATAAATAAAATCGAAAACAGTGGCGAAATCCCGGAAGACTTAAGAAGATCGATTTTTATAGTACTGCTTCAGGAGCCAAGTGCAATTGAATGTGGAGTCTCCCAAACGGTCAGCTTAATAAGTCACATAACGAAACTCATCATAGAGACGCTTGGAAACATTGAGATATTTGGGAAAGACCTTAGATTAACTGCCTGCATACGGACTGGAAACGAGTTCAGCAGGAATACAAATATTGAAAGGTGTGTAAAACGCGGATGGGTATTCTCACCAGTTGTATTTAACCTATACATCCAGACCATACGTGATACACGCGTGGGCGATCATGTCTCGAAAGAGACATGACTGATTGGGAAGGAGATTATCCCGCAGTAGATTACCATTACTTTCTGCGGTTGACATGTTGCCAGCCAAGGCTATAGAACCCAATCTCTCCTGTTATGTAAGTCATAACTGGGGGGAAGAGACGGATTAATACCTTTCCTAAGGGTATTTGTGCGTAAGTGAATGCAAGGAATTCAACTGGAATTCGAACTCGGCTTTCTGATTTCTCGTTCCGAGCCGATATCCACTGCACCACAACGCACATCGACCATATACATATAGTAATCTGCAGACAGATCAGTTTCGCTGTATCACAGCTCATCAGTGCGGTTAGACTCCGATTGCTTTTAAGCCAGGATTGAAACATGAAAAGGTTTAAAAATATATATATCCATGAAAATCATAGCAACATTAACAATAAACAAGAAAAATCCATCACTCCGTGATAGAGTGATCATGAAGTTGTTTTGGGTGATCAGTGGAGATGGCGACGTTCTTCCCCACTTTACCTTCTCACAGAGCTTAACACTCAACACCGAGGCCTATATGTGAGCCGAAAGTAATGAATAGGATTCACAGTGCAGTTCACTTTTTATAGATATTAAAAAAGTTAGAAAGTAAATTTAGCCTCAATTTCTCTTCCCATTCCATCTGGGTCTGGTGGCACGTCATACGCGAGACTTGCCGGAGATAGTCAAGGATGCATTCGATGGCCAATATTATTTTTTCACTGTACCTTAAATGAGCTCCACATCGCTTAGGTAGGCAATTTGTTTTAATTATCCAGCAACAGGTTGCCAGTACCTGCTCTGGTAGATTGGTATTCAGCCAAAACTTCAGAACCCTATTTGTCCTGTTATTTAATCCATAACTGGAGGGAAGAAATGAATTAATAGTTTTTCCAAGTGCCTTGTTGATGTGGTGCTGCCCTGGGACTGCTAGAAGAACCTATGTCTGGCAACAAGATTCTGCACCAAACAGGAGACTCAAGACATGGCTGTCAGACAATTTCTGTGAAAACATCACCCCTGCCTGCCTAACTCCCCAGAATGCCAGCCTATTTATTACTATTTGTCGGGAGCAATTGAGTGACAGATTAACAAAACTCTTTGTGACACTGAAGGCAAGGATTTTAGAAGCATTTAACAACTTAAACAAGGAGACCAGACAGAAGAGATGCAGGAGATTCCAAAACTCTCCGAAGTCAATGGCGACTTTATTGAATAAATTTAATCTTTAGTATTTGAAGATATTTTTGTGTCATTTTGATAAATATGCCTGTTAAAATGAGATGTCAGTGCTATTTTCATATGTGTTCCACATAGACGCCAATTTAGTCATCGCACCCTGTAGATGAACGTGCGTGTGTGTGTTTATTAGGAATGCTTTATGAGACACATTTACTCTTTTACCATCACAGAGATCTGAAGGCGAACTGGAATGGCGAAGGACGCGTTCCAGAAGCTGAGTAAAATATTTAAGACACAGTAATGGTTAACAAGTCTCGCTCGATCAATTTTCACTAGCAACAAAGAAGAGAGTACTAGATTGCTATGTGATGTTAGTTCATCAATATGGCAGGGAATGCTGAACAATATCATCAAAGACGAAGGAAAAATTTAAAGCAGCTGAAATGTGGTTCTACAGAAGGATGCTGCGGATATCATGGATCGAGCATGTGAGCAACGATGAGGTGTTGAAAAGAATGGAAACAAAAATGAGATTAATATTGAGTATCAGGAAGAGACAACTGAAGTTCCTGGGACATGGAATGAGGAAAGGAAGGCTTGGAGAACCTGATACTAACAGGCCAGATAAAGGGAAAAATAGACAAAGGAAAGCAGCGGATAACATATTTGAAGAGCCTGTGCAGGTGGATGACAGAACAGGGGTTGTGAGATGTTACAGAAGAAAGCATGCTAAGCGCCACCAGGAATAGGGAAACGTGGAAGGCCATGATCGTCTACGTCCTGAAAGGACAAGGCACATAGAAGCAGATGTTTGCATTGCTGGATTTTTTTTATACGTATATACTGTGCTGACGCTAATGAGCCAACCCATTTTTTAGTTCGCCAATAGAAGGCTTAACAAATCAGGAAGCTCAAAATATTCAATGCGACGTGTATAAATGGCGGTCATATTTTTCCGAGTATTAGAGTTCGAATCCGATTCGGGAGAGAGTCTGATTCGAGAGTGATAATCTTTGACGTTGTTTCATTGAACAGATTACGTGCGGCGAGGATACTCTATATCCATATACTCTGACGGACATGGTCAACAGATGTCAAGAGGATACTGTATATCCAGGAACGTTTCAACATTACCTTCAATCCCTTACTTTGTGACCATCATGGACTGTTGCTGCTATATAATATACATTCGGGAGATTGATTCTCTATTATAATCAATAAATAAACTGATCCCTTTATCCATAAATTATGGCGAACTTTACTAACAGAGGTTATGAGCCTAGGCTGCGACGAATCAAATTACGAATTGTGGGACCTGAAATTCCTAGACTACACAATAATACGAAAATTTCTGGACATCATTCTTGGCCAAAAGAACCAGAAAGAACAAAATGTTTTCTTGGAAGGAAATGCGAGCAGGTTCGCCGAATTGATACAACACCTGGATGACCAGAATTTGTCTTTAATATTGCGTGAATGTTACTCGTCAAAAGGTAAATTCAAAATTATTGCTTTATATACTGAACTAGCATCATAGCCCGGCGTTGTCCGTCCAACTCAGAACATTTTATCAAACGTGATTTGATATTTTGTGTGACATTGTAAACAACATTGCGTTTGTTTTAGTTTCAAAATGACGGAGGAAAGTATTTACATTTTTAGGTGACCAAATGAATTTAACATAAAAATAAAAATTATATATTTTGTTTTATTGCAGTTAGAAATATAAAAACTATTACTCTCTCATTTCTGAAATTTTCGAACAATATTTAAAAATTTAGACATTTATGCCACGCAAATTACCGACAGTTGATTTCCTGTATGAAATATTTAGCAAAAAAAAAAGCTTTATTTTTTTTTAATTTTATTTTCTGAAGTATGAAATATTAAATTTGAAAAAATAAGACTTAAATAATTAAATTAACCACTGGTACTTTTTTTTACATGTTTTGTTTTTGTTTGAAAAACACTTTTTTTAAATAAAAAAATATTTATTGACACATGTGATTTGATTTCTGTGACGTAATTTAGCAACTATCTTAGAGCTTAGATGTTTTACGAAGCAAATGTAAAAAATCGGCTCCACTGGACAAAAAATGAGAAGGGAAAATTGCTGAAATTAAACTCAAAAAGTATGTGTCGACCTGGCTTCCCTGCAGATGTGTCCCTAGAAAGTTTTAACGGCGTAGCTTAAAAAATGTAGGCGTGCATAGAGAACAGTCACACACAGACTCACTGATCGCCTTTTTATATATATAGATTATCTTTGTTAAGGAGACGAGAAAATGAATCTGTAAAGGATTATTCTTTTTGAAAAAAAGAGGGTTAAAAACAAAAGTCCAACAGGCACAAGATCACCAGCTTTCTTTGCCGATTCGGCATAGTGAGCAGATGTTCTTTTTACTGCTTGTATTATCTCTGCCAGTCATATGTCCGAACTCGAAATCTTTCATCATGCAGTACTGTTAGGACTAACAGTACTACTAGTATGTAAAATATTTATGATAGCGATCGACCAAACGAAAGAGAAGTCAGTTGATCTCCAACATTAAATAAATAGCAAAAGCAAATAACAGTTTAAAAACAATAAAGAGAACTTGATATCGGAAAGAAGAGATAAAGAAAATCATGGCGGCGTTCTAGTGGCGCCCCCTCTATTATCATCTGCGCATGCGTACGAGTAATCCAATACTTCCCAGATATAAAACTGGAATCCAACGAGATGGAAGACTTAATCTCAGAGTTCGGTTTCAGTCTGGAACGCGAATTGGGGAATATATCACAAAGTTACCGTTGTTCGACGCGGCCATTTTACTTAAGGACACCGGGACACTCTGACGATATGATGAAAACTCTTATCTACATGCATACACGCACTGATATATATATATATATATATATATATATATATATATATATATATATATATATACGATCACACCCACTTAAATATATGTGAATATATGTGTTTAATGGAGACACATGCAATTTTTGGCACGGTATTATATATACGAGAATATAATATCTATAAATTCTATATTTCGGAATAACGCTGGGTAACTGAATGACAAACGCTGTAATGTAGGGGAACTTAAAAACAACAGCAATAAAAACTAAAAAAACAAAAGGTTTAAGAACCCAGATGAAATAGAATAAGCTCTACATCTTGACATATCGGACACCAGAAATATAACATTTAAATTTAAGCCACCCTGCAACCCCGTGTTTCTCTCGCTGTGAAAATATAACAAACATTTGTTAACTTCTGCTGCATATACATATTCTGCTGCATATAGATAGTAATATATATATCACTCATTCAGTAATGAATTAGAGCGCTCTGGCTATTGGCATGTATAATGTTAATATACACGCTAAAAATCTGCCTTCTTCTACCGAGCACCCATAGCCCAAACGTAGAATTGCCGACTGACGCCAATTCGGTCAGGTTTCAATCCTGGGTTAAAAGCAATCGGTGTCTAAACGTACTGATGAGCTGTGATACAGCGAAACAGATTTGTCAGCGGATAACTATATATATATATATATATATATATATATATATATATATATATATAACATAGAGATGATTCACGTATACTGTCTTAATATATATAGGAAATACTACTAAGAAGTATTTGACATTATTTATTTATTTCTATTATTATATTTGATATTTCAGACCGTCCTCAGCCCTTCATCAGAAACAAATGATTTTAAAATTTAAATTAGAAACGTATTTCGCGAGAGCGTTCGTCCGAGAGCGATTGTTTACATCACGTGACGCAGAAATATATATATATATATATATATATTTCATATATATATATATATATATATATATATCATATAATATATATATATATATATATATATATATATATATATATTTCATTTGTAAACGAGTTGTTACGCGACCCAGGTTTCTGCCTTTCGGCGCCTTCAGGCTATTTACAATAGCTGAATGTACTGTTTTTTTAAACGCTCACATAACATGGACCTTTTATGTACGCGTAATTTTCAACATGAGGAGAAGTTACTTGAAGGTTTTAGAACACTTTCATCGATGATTGTATGATCCTATATGGTTACACTTGGTTATAATTTCTGTTCTTTCACCTCGTAATAAACTTTTTTTTAGGAATAGTATAAGAGCTAACTTTTCTTCCTGTCACCGTCTACATATTTTGCCACTATTGTAAGGCTTGGTTGTTTTTATTATACTCTACGTCATGTCGGGTCATTTCCATATTTTAATTTCAATTTCCACACGTGGCTATCCAGTTTTGTATAATTGTCTAAGTTTTCTACTTTAAATGTAGACTTACAGCTATTCCATCTAGCCTTATATATATATATATATATATATATATATATATATATATATACTAGCAGTATAGCCCGGCGTTGCTCGGGTGTAATAAAAGCTTTAAAACTAATCCATGGTCCTGGAGCTCAGACTCTTCGGATGTTGGTACGAAAAACTAAAAAGCAATAATTGCTTCCAGTTAAAGCGAAACCGAAGACGGAAAGAAAAATGAATGGATGTAAGTCAAATTTTGATTTCCTGGTATCGATATCAAATAATTTTTTTCCTCTGAATTTTGAAGGCTAAAGATGTCCTTTGAGTAAATGGTATCATGGCTGAGACTAAGAACTACAATTATATCATCTTAGAGCCAAACCCGAAGGAAAAACTAAAATAAAAGGGCTGAAAAATACAGACATACAGGCAAATAAACAGACACACACACAAACAACTTGCCTTTTATATATATATGTATATTATCGACGTTTTGCACTATTGTAAGAACTGCAACCTTGAAACTTCTGAATAATGTTTCTTATGTCTTTGTGTATGAGTGTATCAAATTTGATTAAAATCGGACCACTCCTTCTATAACACGATTTTTTCGATTATCGATTTTCAATATTTATCGGGGGTACCTCAACACAAAACCTAGCTAAGAACAGGCGTAGACGCTTATATGACAACTGTGTAAATTTTCAAGAAAATCGGTTCAGCCGTTTCGGAGTCTATAGGTAACGGACACACACACACAGACACACACACAGACAATATTCCATTTATAAATAAGTTTAAATATATATATATATATATATATATATATACAGTACTGTTCGAAAGTATTATGACAAGAACTATTTTATCTTTTATGAGGGATATTGACAGAAACTAAACAATGTAATTAAATTAATTTTTTTGATTTACACAACAAATGCTTTAACAAGAAAAAATACTTGTTACAAAATAAATTTAATATTTAATATAATAGCCTTTTGCATTGATCACAGCCTTCATTCTATCAGGCATTGGCATCACAAGCTTCTTCAATGTATCTAATGTTATCTCCTGCCAAGCAGCTTGTATTTGTTACTAAAGTGTGTCTTGCAAAGTAACATTAGATTTATCAATTTTTTTTAATCCAAAATATCCCATAGATGTTTAATAGGATTGGGATCAGGTCTTTGTGGGGACCAATTCAAATTCCAAAGCCTTCCTTCCTCTTCATTTTAGTTAAATAATTCTTACAAAGGCTTGGCTTTTCACCGTGTATTTGAATATCAGTGAGTTTTTAAGAAAGTCAAACCTGTCCTAATACTTTTGCACACTACGGGTAGTGTGCAAAAGTCTAAGAAGTGGGGATTTTAAACTTTATTTTGGTGCCTCATAAAAGATAAAATAGTTCTTGTCCTAATATATTTTTACTATAGTCATCCGCCGACAGATCTGTCTCGCTGTATTACAGCTCATTAGTACGGCTTAGATTCCGGTCGTTTCCTAATACAGGACTGAAACCCTACCGAATCTGCGTCAGTCGGCGATTCTACGCCTAGGCCACGTGCGCCCGGTAGAAGAAGGCAGGCTTTTTAACGCGTATAAACACGGCCAATAGCTAGTGTGCTCCAATTCATTATCGACTGAGCGATGCGTAAATTCCGTAGTAGCTACTGTTTACAAAGTCTCCCACTCTCCCAGAATGCTCAATATATATATATATATATATATATATATATGTGTGTGTGTGTGTGTGTGTGTGTGTGTGTGTGTGTGTGTGTGGATCTTCATTGCCAATTTGTTGTGGAATTGTGGCGAATTTTCGCCGCAAATTTGTAGTGACCGGTTTGTGCCGGAAGTCAGACACGAAACAAGAAGGTAGGTTCAGAACAGTGTATCAGTATAACAAGAAACAAGATATCAAAGGAAGTCTTAACAATAATAATATATAATTATTCCAGTCAAGTTCAGCTGTCGTTAACTGCTGTACCCGACTGCTCGTAACTGCTCTCATCTCTTCTTCAGTGCTCCTTAGAAATCACGCAGAAATAGCAAGAGGAAGAGTTCATTCCTCGAAAGAGGGTACCATAACAGTATGTAGGTATGATTTCACCAATATAAACCACATTGGTAATATTGTGTTGAATGACGAAACGCGTTAGAATGAATTTTGTCAATTTTGTCATTCAATTGCAGAACATATTCAATGTTATATATACAGGATCTATTTACTATAAGGTTGTATGTAAAACTGAGCCTCCAACCCAAATTGTCTAAATGTTGAAATTTTAACAATTTTTTTTTCAATCTGAAAGGTTAGAGTTTACTCAAAAAAGATTGCACTGAAAAAAGTTTTAAAAAATTGATAATCAACCAATTTTCAGGTGGTGGTAATGTCGTACCGGCGAGTGTTACATATTCATATATGTGGTTAAAATCAACAAATCTGTAGTTTACTTTCTTCTTTTTCATAATCGTATCACTCCAAGTAAAGTATTTTACTGCCACTGTTGTGCAGAAAGTTACGTAAGAGGAAAGTCATGAGAAAGAGTGACAGGTTACAGGGGATGTCAGGAAGTGGGTAAGAGAAGTGATGAGAGTAAAGTAGACGGAGAAAGAAGCATGAGAGAGAGAGAGAGGATGCAATTGAGCAAGATAGGAGATGACTATTGACTTTACATTAAAATTCTTGGAGCTTGTAGCTGTCGAGGAGGCAAGTAAACGGAAGGGAATTCAACAAACAGGAAGTGCGAGAAAAGAAGTAGATGGAGTACAATTTGCGATTAAAATTTATTGGATCCACTGTGAAAGGGTTGGACCTAGTTGCTAATCTTGTGGCTCGAGTAAATTCATATATAGGAGGCACCAGTGAGCTAAGCTCATCGTAGCAGAAGCCGTGAGAGTATTTGGAGAAGAAACAGAGGGAAGCCACATTTCGTCAGTGAGAAAGTGACGGTATCTGAGCTGCTAAGTCGAGATCAATCATATTACAGAATCTGCGTTGGATTTTGTCAAGGACCCCTAGGTAGATAGCAGGAGCACCCGACTAGATATGGCCGCAGTATTCAATGCACGGGCGGATGGTAGATTTGTATATGTGCAGGATTGTTTCAGACGGAAAAAACTCCCTGGCCCCGCACAGAGGACCGACTTTCTTAGCAGCGGATTTAGCTATGGATTTTATATAGTCATTCCACATGAGGTCTGTTGTGAGAGTTAACCTGAGAAGGCACAGTGTTTTACTTTCAGGGAGACTAGCCTAATCCATGGTAATGGTGAATAGGAGAGATTATCTGTGATGGTTAATAGAGAGCAACTTCGTTTTAGAAGCATTAAAATTCACGAGCCATTTTTCGAAACCACATGCGTGTTTTTATCCTCGAGTTACGCTAAGTTAGCAGCCAGTGTTTGGTCAATCCTGACTCGTCATCCTGGGTTCACGTGTTAAATCCTATCGTCAGAAACAAACTTTCACATTTATAAATCTACCATTCGTCGGTGTATGAATACTGTGACGATAACTAGTCGGGTGCTCCTGCTATACATATTGGTGGGGTTGACCAAATCGAGAGTAGGATCTGCAATGTAATCGGTCCCGATGTGGCAGCTTGCCTTCAGCTTCGTTCTCACCCACGGGATGTGGCCTACCACTGATTTATGTACAAATATTTGCACGGTTTCTGCTCTGACAAGCTTCATTCCCAGGTGCCTCACCCTAATGAATTTACTCATACAAGCAAATTGGCAATTATGGGACAGGCTAGCCTTCCAGAGAGTAAAATACTACGCCTCCTTGGCCTTACACTCTCGGCGGACCTCAAATGGAATGACTATATTGAATCCATTGCCAAATCTGCTGCTATGAAAGTGGGCTCCCTGTGCAGGGCCCGGAAATTTTTCCCACCTGAAACTATTCTGCACATATACAAATCTACCATCCGCCCGTGTATTGAATATTGCTGCCATATCTGGTCGGGTGCCCCTGCTGCTCTCCTTGGGCTTCTTGACAAAATACAAAGGAGGATCTGTAACGTGGTTGATACTGACTTGGCAGACCGGCTGCAGCCGCTCTCACACCGGCGTGATGTAGCTTCCCTGTGCTTCTTCTAAAAGTATTTTCATGGCTTCTGCTCCGATGAGCTTAGATCACTGGTGCCGCCTAAGCCCGAATTTACACGAGATACTAGATTAGCAACTAGGTCCCACCCTTTTACAGTTAAACAAATAAGATGTAACCGTAAATTCTACTCCAACAGCTTCTTTTCTCGCGCTTCCCGCCTGTGGAACTCCCTTCCACAAGTCTGCTTTCCCGACAGTTACAATCTCCAGGTGTTTAAATGTAGGGTCAATAGACACCTCCTATCACACTAACTCCCAACTATTCTCACAACACTCTCATCTACCCAACCCTCATTCTCGGTATCCTCACCCGCCTATCACCCACCCTCTGTTATTTCCTATATTTAATCAACCTTTCTCCACTCTATGTAGCCCCCTGCACAGTAGTGGCAGTGACATGCCTTGCTCGGGGTGAAACGCTTATAAAAAAAAAAAAAAAAAAAAGTCCTGTTGGAGTTTTTTGGGTACCGTTGTATACTAGTGAGCGAGCCATGAGCTGACTATAGCTCACCAATAGAAGGGTTAACCAATCAAAAAGCTTAAAATATTCAATGCGACGTGTATAAAGAAGGCAACCATATTTTCTCGAGTATTGGCGATATAGTCAGATACAGTACAGTGTCTGAGATGTGGGTGTTAATCTTTGACATTGTTTCATTGAATAGATTATGTACTGTACTGTTTTCTATGTTAATAAAATATAGTGGACATGGTCAACAAGTCTCACCCTTTTATTGTCAAAATAGGCAAATGTCACTTCTCTAGTAGTTTCTTTTCTCGCACATCCCGCCAGTGGAATTCCCTTCCCAATGATTGTTACCTGATAGGTACGATCACCAAAGGTTTAAGTGCACCGTCAAATGACTTTTTTCTCTCACCTTTAATCATTCCTCTCCATTACTCTTTCTTTGTCAACACCCCTACCGTTTTTTTTCTTTTCTCTCTTTCCTTTTCTCTATCGGTAACCACCTGCGCACCACTAGCAGTATTGCGTTGCTTGGGGTGAAAACATTATATATATATATATATAAAACTAGCAGTATAGCCCGGCGTTGCTCGGGTGTAATGAAAGCTTTAAAACTAATCCATGATCCTGGAGCTCAGACTCTTTGGAATTTGGCACGAAAGACTAAAAAGCAATAGTTGTTTCCAGTTAAAGCGAAACCGTAGACTGAAAGAAAAATGAATGGATGTAAGTAAAACTGAATTTTGAAGGCTAAATAAGTCCTCTGAATAAATAGTATGATGACTGAGACTAAGAACTACAATTATACCTACTTATAGCCAAGCCCGAAGCAAAAACTAAAATAAAAGGCCTGAAAAAAACACAGACAGATAAACAGACACACACACACACATCTTGTCTTTTATATATATATATATATATATATATATATATATATATATATATAATTATATATATATATTCTGCACTATTGAAAGAACTGCAACCTTGAAACTTCTGAATATCGTTTCTTATGTCTTTGTCTATGAGCGTACCAAACTTGATTAAAATCGGACCACTCCTTCTATAACCCGATTTTTTCGATTATCGATTTTCAATATTTATCAGGGATACCTCGACACAAAACCTCGTTAAGAACACGCGCAGATGCTTATAGTACAACTTAGTAAATTTTGAAGAAAATCGGTTCAGGCGTTTCGGAGTCTATAGGTAACGGAAACACACAGACACACACACACAGACACACACACACAGACAAAGTTCCATTTATAAATAAGTTTAGATATGTCAGAAAATAAGTAGAGGTATCACTTCTTAGTATTAATTAGTATGAAAGTGCAAATGGGCATTCGCAGTCAATCTAGTGAATGTATTACTCGTCTGTGAAGTATCGAGTTACCACTATACCCCGAGTTCAACCATTCGATCAAGCTTAAATTTTTCAGCTAGCTTAGATCACTGGTGCCGCCTAAGCACGAATTTACACGAGATACTAGATTAGCAACTAGGTCCCACCCTTTTACAGTTAAACAAATAAGATGTAACCGTAAATTCTACTCCAACAGCTTCTTTTCTTGCGCTTCCCGCCTGTGGCACTCCCTTCCACAAGTCTGCTTTCTCGACAGTTACAATCTCCAGGTGTTTAAATGTAGGGTCATTAGACACCTCCTATCACACTAACTCCCAATTATTCTCAGAACACTCTCATCTACCGAACCCTCATTCTCGGTATCTTTACCCGCCTATCACCCACCCTCTGACATTTCCTATATTTAATCATCCTTTCTCCACTCTACGTAGCCCCCTGCGCAGTAGTGGCTGTGACATGCCTTGCTCGGGGTGAATCGCTTATAAAAAAAAAAAGTATAAGCGAAAATTGGCTATGCTCTTTAAGAGGTAAATTTCTATGAATACTGATGTAAAATAATTGACATTAACTTTTGTCAAAATCTAGAGAATAAGTAAAATCAGATCAATTATAGCATGCACCTTAACTTGCGTTTGTGTCAATCAATATGCCCTATTTGATGTTTAGCTTCAGGGTCATAAAGGAATGATATTTAAATTATTTCCTTATTTGAAAGTAGCTTCTTGATCGTATGGCCGGACTTTGCTGAAAATATAAATTATTTTTTTAGCTGATTTTTGTACAGCTTTCAATTAAAACTAAAATAAAAGTTTCAAGAAAACTAATTCATTTTAAAAAATTCAATTTAAAAGTCATAGAAAATCAGTGGTGGTGCCTACTCTTAGTAGTAATCTCGTCAAACTGCAAACAGCCATTCATAGTCAGCCTAGTGAATGAATTAACCGTTTGTGAATTATCCAGTTACCGACTATACCCAGAGTTCAACCATTCAATCAAGCTTACATTTTTGAGGAGGTAGTATCATAAATTGACTCTGCTCTTTACGAAGCAGATTTCTATGAATATTGATGTAAAATAATTACATTAACTTTTGTTGAAATCTAGAGAAATAAGTAAGATCAAAGCAATATTGTATGTACGCTAACTTGGGTTTAGATCAATCCAAATACCCTATTTCATGTTTTGTTTCAGGTCATGGAAAAATGATATTATTTCAATGATTTCAAAGCAGCTTCTTGATCGTATAGTCGGACGTTGCTGAAAACATAAATAATTTTTTTTTAGCTGATATTTTTACAGCTGTGGTGCCCTCAGCATTTTGATTGATTTCGTTGCATTATTTTATTTTTGCATTTACTTTTTTTAATTTTTTGTGATTCAAAAAAGTTTGTAAAGGAAAAAATCAGAGCAGACAAAACACGCCGTTCTGCTAGTATTGATATTAGCATTAACCATTTGATTTTGCTTTGAAATTAACATTAACTCTCGTGTTCCGACAGCTTGAGAGTGGAAAAGAGGACAAGAATAGATTAGAACTCCACTACTATGAATGAAAAGTTATTCCGTTTAATTTAATACAGTAACATACTCAAACTCATTCCTAAGATATGTATACAATAGGGGTGTAGTATGAAAATGAAGACGCTCCTTGTGTTTTCCACCCTCCTCCTCAGAAAAATCTCAGCCCCTAAGTGCCTCCCACTTTCAGTAGTTGTGATAATGTTTTGCTGCAATTTTTTTTTTTTCAGTAGATTTACTGATAAAATGTGTTTTGGCAAGCAGTTTTTTCGACGGACCGGAAGGAAACTACGTTTAAATAAGTGGTTTTTTATTTATTTATTTCTTTACTTTTTTCAGTGCAGTCTAATCGGTTATTACATAAAGTTTCCGATTATTAAAAAAAAAAAATTGTAAAAATTTCAATATTTAAACAATTTTATGGGGGGGGGGGGGTCAGTTTCTCATACAACATTATAGTAAATCGATTCGCCATTTTAGAACCACTCGCGTTAGGGTCGCTTTTTTTTTTTTTTTTTGACGAGTTGTTGCTCTTGTTTTTGTCTTTTCTAAGTTTATTATATATACATATATACATATATATATATATATATATATATATATATATATATATATATATATATATATAATATATATATATATATATATATATATATATATATATATATATATATATACATATATATATACATAAATATATATACATATATATATATATATATATATATACATATATATATATATACATATATATATACATATATATATATATACATATATATATATATATATATATATATATATATATATATATATATATATATATACATATATATATACATATATATATATATACATATATATATACATATATATATATATATATATATATATATACATATATATATATATATATATATATATATATATATATATATATATACATATATATATACATATATATATATATACATACATATATATATACATACATATATATACATACATATATATACATACATATATATATATGTATATGTAAGGCTCGCATTACGATTGAGCTCTCTCTAGAGACGAAAATTAAAAAAAAGCATTATCTTTTCTGCGATTAACGTATTACTCTTTAGCAATGAATTAAGTTCTTTCGGTAACTAGCGTGTTGTTTATAAGCTGTGTATACACAGTTTATAAAGAACACGCTAAAATCTTCTTTCTCAGATTACATGCGCCTAGAGTTAGCGACTCCGACTGACACCAAATCTGTCGAATTTCGATCTCAGCCATAAGCAAGTGGATATCCAGCCACACTGATGAGCTATGATATAGTGAAACAGGCTCGTATGTGGTCGACGAATATATATTCCATATACATGCACACACACACACACACACACACACACACACACACACATATATATATTATATATATATATATATGGAAAATGGTTATAAGTCGGTTCTTAGGACAATTCTTGTCAGTAATACTTCCCAATGAATAAAAGTTTTCAGTTTCGTTTCGTATCAAAGCTCATCAGTCCACACTGATGAACTATGATACAGCGAAACAGGCTCGTATGTAGATGACGAATATATATTCCATATATATATATATATATATATATATATATATATATATATGGAAAATGGTCATCCGTCGGTACTTTGGACGATGAATAAAAGTTTTAAGTTTCGTTTCGTATCATAGCTCCTCGGTCCACACAGATGAGCTATGATACAGCGAAACATGTTCGTATGTAGATGACGAATATATATTCCATATATGTATGTGTGTGTGTGTGTATGGAAAATGGTCATACGTCGGTACTTAGGACAATGAATAAAAGTTTTAAGTTTCGTTTCGTATTCAATTTTGTCAAGACAACTTTCTACTGAAATTTAGGCCCAAAGTCCATAAAATGTTTGCGCGAATCTACGCATCTATGATAACAATAATTTCTTGTGTGCAGTCTTTCTTGCGCATGCGCACGGAACGCTTACTGATATCGACATTCGATAGAGGTGGACTTTAAGTTTATCTGGACACAACCATCAAATTTACAATGATTGTGACATTACTAAACACGGTACAACCCAGCATTTAAGCCAAGATTTCGATTTAGCTCGATTTTATTGCTGACTATAAATATTTTAACAGCAATAAATCCGGTCTGCCGGGATTGTTTAACGCTATACCTGGATGCAAAATATTGGTAAATAAAAATTTGCTAGATATTTATGTAAACATCTAGTCGTTATGCGATATTAATGGAATTTACCTTATGGCAAAGCGAGTTGGCTATTTACAACTGGTTTAACGGATTGACGGACCAGCACTTGTAAAAAGCCAGTTTTCCCTACATGGACAGTCAAGCACGAAAGATAACCACAGTTAGAAAATTCGCGGGCCTCAATATTGCTTAAACAATCATATATATATATATATTAGTCATCCACATACAAGCCCATTTCGCTGTATCACAGCTCATCAGTGTGTCTAGACATATCCACTTGCTTCTGGCCGGGATCGAAACTCGACCGATTTGGTGTCAGACGGAGTGTCTACTTCCCGAAGCCATCGGCGCCTGGGGTCAGAGAAAGGAAATTTTAATGTCTTGTATGTAAGCAGTGTGTACAGATGCCAGTCACCGAGAGAACTCAGTTCATTATAGCCGAAGTGGAAACTGTCTTTAAAATGTTCTTCTCCAGAGTGCTCAATCGTAAATCGTAATGAGAGCATAATATATTAGTCATCCACATACAAGCCCGTTCCGCTGTATCACAGCTCATCAGTGTAGCTAGACATATCCACTTGCTTTTTACCGGGATCGAAACTCGACCGATTTGGTGTCAGTCGGAGTCTCTACTTCCTAAGCCATCGATATATATATATATATATATATATATATATATATATATATATATATATATATATATATATATATATATATATATATATATATATATATATATGAGGTCATCATTAACGAGAATCTGATTAATTTTCTTTTTTACTACAGAGTAAAATATCTTTTTTTTGAATGATTTGCTTTGTGATCAATTAATTTAATTGTGTATAAGCGCTATGTTGTAGTAGGGCATTCACTCTTATAGTTGACCGTGCATAAGTTTTTTGCAAACAGAATATGGTACTTTCACAAAAGACCCTTAACATATCAAACTCTTTTATTGCAACCAGATGCACGATAACTACAAACAGGATGAAAAAGATCATAAAAATCTCTTTTGCATTAATATATACCCCATTGATCTTAATAAAAATTTAAATTAATAATATATTATAAAAACAAAATACTATTTAATTTTCCGTAATAACGCCTTTTCATCAACTGTTGTGTTACGTAAAACGAACATTATATATAAATTGAATGTACTTTTGGAGAATGGATCTCCGACAAAAAAAAACAAATGTATATGTTGGATTTACATAAACTGTATTCATAAGACGTATTACATTACACGTGTCTGACCATTCGTCCATTTCTAGAGATCTACAATAATATTCCTGTCTACATTCACAATATAAAAAAATAATGATTGACAACACAACTATCCTTCATCAAAAAAACAACAAAGCCAACTACCGATCCTCGAGGCAATAATCATTAAAAACTTAAATCCTCAATTAATAAAATCAGCTATAAATACTGCAGTAATGTTCTAAAATGTTTGTAAAAGGAATAGTTTTTTTCATGCTTTAACAAGTGCATGACCATGACATTACAACATTAAACAATTCGTTTTGGATTATTTTCACCCTCTAATAAACGCAAAGCAATTTGTCAACCGTTATAATTAAAGCAAGAAGAAAATTTACAGTAATATTTAGTAAGAGAGTTTTGTGGTTATTTTTGTTACCACAACGCACACCCCTGAAGATGATATCGGAAAGAGATTGAAAGTATTGGGAACATCGAGAAATGAATAATAAAATCATTTGTCAACTTTACAGGTCATTTTATATATAAGTTTTAATTGTAATACGCGAAAAATTATCCGTGAATATAAAAGGTTTTTATTAAAAATAAGCGGACAAAATATTGGCGATTTATTTAATATGACATGTCTGAAAGAATATTTGCTTACTAAATCCACAAATACATACATACATATATATATATATATATTAAAATACTTTAATCCAAAACGGAAAAGTAGGAAGGTAAATCCCAAGAACCAGACCCTAATTAATATTAAAAAGTCTAATATAAAAAATGATACAGGAGGAGAGCTCAAATGTAATTAAAATTACAGAGCCAATATAAAGTAAAAATCTCTCTTAGGGATTTTATGTCGAAATGTTCATTCAACATTGTTGAATTTATTTAACTCTTTATATATATATATATATATATATATATATATATATATATATATACAAGCTCAAAACTAATACATGGCTAAATATATTATCAGTAATTATTAAATACAATTGAATAGTTCACAAATCTGATTAATTGGGAGGAAAATTAATCAGTTTGTCTGAAGATCGCAAGAGCGTGAAACCCAGGGTCACAAACTCACACCTATCTATAATATATATGTTGTTTCCCTTCGTCTTTCCTCCAGATTCCTTTTTTTTTCTATTTTTCAACATTGTTGAATTTATTTAACTCTTTATATATATATATATATATATATATATATATATATATATATATATATACAAGCTCAAAACTAATACATGGCTAAATATATTATCAGTAATTATTAAATACAATTGAATAGTTCACAAATCTGATTAATTGGGAGGAAAATTAATCAGTTTGTCTGAAGATCGCAAGAGCGTGAAACCCAGAATCAAAAATCAAAATTTAACCGTCACAAGAATAGAAGTGGTGTTTGTGGGAGAGAGAACAATTAAAAAGTTTAATAATTTTCATTTTCTCTTGCATATATATATATATATATATATATATATATATATATATATATATATATATTAAATCCCAAAAATGGATGAGAATTAAGAAAAAACCAAAAAAACAAGATACATTTTATTAACATTAAAAATGATCCAGGTGAAGGGCTCGATGTAAATCGTATTATCTATTTACAGAGCCAAATATGTATATCATATATAAAAAAAAAAATTGAATTCTACATTCGTTGAATAGCTATTTCAGCGAGAAAATTCTCGATTCTGCAGCAACCATTAAAAATAAACTTTTATTAATTCAAATACGGTACAAAAATTCACACACCGGAAGAAGCCCCAAACATATCCTTATACAGGAATTTTGAAAAAAAAACTAACAAAAAAAAAAAAAAAGAGGAATACTGCGGATTAAGAAAAAAAAATGTCCAGGCATAAAAAAAACAGAGGGGCAGAGACAGAGATTCATGTTTTGATATTAGACGAATAGTTTTAGATTACGTCAGTATTAAAGAATCAAAAATCAAAATTTAACCGTCACAAGAATAGAAGTGGTGTTTGTGGGAGAGAGAACAAATGGGGGTAGAGAAGGGAAAAGTTAACGAAACAATAAGACATATGAATATTCAGTACCCAAGATGATGAATAATCGGCTTCAGATGGTGAAAGGAAGAGAAAATTAAACAAAAAAAGAAAAGAAAAGAAAAATAGAAAAAAAAAGGAATCTGGAGGAAAGACGAAGGGAAACAACATATATATTATAGATAGGTGTGAGTTTGTGACCCTGGGTTTCACGCTCTTGCGATCTTCAGACAAACTGATTAATTTTCCTCCCAATTTTCCTCCCACTTCCACAAAAATACACCAATATACGCTGCCCTACATACAGCCAATTTAAAAAAAAAATAATCAGTTTGTCTGACAATCGCAAGGGTGTGAAAGCCAGGGTCACAAACTAACACCTACCTATATGAATATGTCAGCTCTATCACTGATATTGAGCGCTTTCAAATAAGTACCGCGCATATATAATATACAAGTAATATAATATATATAACAAATTGCATATATATATATATATATATGTGTGTGTGTGTGTTGTCATCTGCAGACAGATCTGTTTCACCGTATCACAGCTCATCAGTACGGTTAGACTCCGATTGCTTTTTTACCCAGGATTGAAACCCGACCGAAACGGCGTCAGTCGGTGACTCTACCCCTGGACTATGGGCGTTCACATATATTATATAATATGTATTTAGCTCTGTTAAAAAATTAACAAAAAAATTGCTTTAAAAATATTATTAATATGGTAGGAGTCTTTTAGATAGTTTAAAATATACTAATAGAATAAAAACAAAAATAAAATTAGGATATTAAGCCTGGTTTTAAATTAATTGATTTCCTTTCTCCTAGACGGCATGCCACACAAGGCTATACAACCAAGTTTGTTCCTCTGTTTACCTATAGCTGGCGGGGGAAGAGATGAGTTCATACCTTTCGTAAGGGTATTAGAATGTAATGTTCGTTTTTTCTTTATAATGTTTTCCTGTTTACATATTCACTCACGCTTTGCATCTTAGTGGATTTATTACCTTTTTTGGGTGGGGAATGATTAAAAAGCTTCTGTTTCTACATTGAAATAGTGACTAGTGAAGTTTGTTATATTCCCTTACGCGCAAATACAAATTCAGAAAACTTTTCAGCTATGTGTAAATATCAGGACAAACTGGGCCCGATAACTTTAGTTGGCAACCATTCTAGGAGAAGGAAACTCTGAATTCAAACCAGCCTGTTATGGTTTAGGATCTGTGAGACACGGAAAGAAAACTACAAGACCCCCTACAGAAGGCAGCTGTGGAGAGTTACAAAAAAGGACTACAAATAAACTTTAAGAAAAATGAATGAATGGTCATCAGCAAAAAGAGCAACCCAAAATGCCAAATGCAGGTGGGGAATACCAGAATCAAGCAAGCACAAAAATTTAAATACCTAGGAAATGTTCTAACAGGAGATGGAAAGTGCAACACAGAGATCCGAAGGCGAATTGGCACGGCAAAAGACGCGTTCCAGAAGCTGAGTAAAGTACTAGGACACAGGAAAATCTCACTAGAAATAAAAAAGACAATGGTAGATTGCTATGTGATGTCAGTTTTTCAATACGGCAGTGAATGCTGGACAATACCATCAAAAATAAGGAAAAAATTTGAAGCTGCAGAAATGTGGTTGTACAGAAGGATGCTGCGGATACCGTGGACCGAGCATGCGAGCAAAGATGAGGTGTTGGAAAGAATGGCAACGAAAAGGAAATTGATAGTGAGCATAAGGAAGTTCCTGGGACCTGCAATGAGGAAGGAGTGCTTGGAGAACCTGATAATGACAGGCCAGATAGAAGGAAAAATGGACAGAGGAAGGCAACAGATAACATATTTGAAGGGCCTGATCAGGTGGATGACGAAAAGGGGGTTGCGAGGAGTATCAGAAGAAGACATACTACGAACCACCAGGGAAAGACATGGAAAGCCATGATCGCCTTCGTCCTGAAAAAAAAAAGAAGAAGATGCTATCTTGCCCTAGACGCAACAAAGCTGCTATGACAACAGTAAATGTAGTTTGTCTACATCCCTAATAGATTATTGAACTCGTGACCCTCCTGCATCTTAGTGGTATTCCCGCCTTGCTTGGTGTGAAATGATTAAAAAAATATTTTGCTTATTTTTAGTAAGATTTTCTGCTTCGGATTTCGGAGTCACGTTTTTCGTTCTGTTAAATCACTTTCTATTTGTTCGGATTTTCCTAGAGGCTTGATTTTGGAATCATCATTTTGTCGTTCGCATCTCGGGTTGTTCTTATTGTTGACATCTCTTTATTATGTCATTATTATGTCATTATTAATAACTATGTTTAATCCTTTACTTCGCTTTAATTTGCTTCAGTCCTTATATATATATATATATATATATATATATATATATATATATATATCAAAGAACTATTCAAATATATATATATATAATTTATATATATATCATTTATATATATATATATATATATTCAAAGAACTATTCAAATATATATATATATATAATTTATATATATATCATTTATATATATATATATATATATATATATATTCAAAGAACTATTCAAATATATATATATATATAATTTATATATATATCATTTATATATATATATATATATATATATATATATATATATTCAAAGAACTATTCATATATATATATATATTTAATTTATATATATCATTTATATATATATATATATATATATATATATATATTCATTTTTAAACGAGTTATTTCGCTACCTTGGTTTCTACCATGAGTGGTGTCTTCAGGCGATGAACCTTTTACTGTTTTTCTTTTTAAGAACGGTCTTGTAATAGTGTTTTATTTGAACGTTCACGAGGCAGAGAATTTATGAATGCTCATTGTTTAAATCCAAACGAATCATGACTTTTTCATCCATGTTTGTATGAACCTAAGAGGTAATTCTTAGTGTGGATGCAGTTTGTCATAATTTCTGTTCTTTCATTTAACAATTCGTCTTTATTTGGGTATGTCATAATTTCTAATTATTCTTCTTGGCACAGTCTACATATTTGTCCACCATTGTAAGGTTTGGCTGTTTCCACAATGCTTCATGTTATGTGTGGATCATTTTCATATTTTGATTTCAATTTCCAGACATGATTAGCCAATTTTGTATTGTTTTTTAGCCTTACAATGATGGACAAATATGACAAATAAGACAACACTCATGGTAGAAACCAAGGTAGCGAAATAACTCGTTTAAAAAGAAATATATTCAAAAGTTCTACAATATAATTGTATAGAACACTTTTTAATACAAATGTGTATTAGTCTAACCTTATTAGGACCAAGAACTAAGTATTAAACAATCAATCAATCAATCAATATATATATATATATATATATATATATATATATATATATATATATATATATATATATATATATATATTCTGAGAGAACGTATTCAGTAAGAAAATAATATCGATTTATGGAGGCTCATGACTACCTAAAACCTGAAAAGATATGGCGAATCATGAGAGTAGAAAACGAGAATAAAATTAAATGTTTAATTTGACGTTTCATTAATTCTCATATGAATCCAAATTATGTTATTTTTATTGGGGACTGGCGAATATTTTTCAGTGATTTTTAAGAATTTAAAAAGATTACTCTCAGATAATATATAATAACGGAACACTTTCCAAATATATATATATATATATATATATATATATATAGTTGTATCTATATATAGTTGTATTTGTTGTTACAATGGTTTATAAAAGCATAGTATCACTACACAAATATTCTCGTGTTTCAGAGCACAAGTGCCCTTCATCTGGTCATTAGTGAAAATGAAAATAAATGGTGGAAACGATTAATTCTTGGGAATGTGATATATAAGTGATGTGTGGGATGGGAATTTAGTATGTCTAAGCCGGTCAGTCGGCAGTCGTAACCACAGAGATACGGCTTTGGGTTAGGAGAGGAAGTGGGATAGTTTAGTTTTGGTCAGGTCACTTTTTATTTTTGTCTAGATAATTCTTATATTGGGATATTAGTTTTTTTTAAAAAAAGGATAGACACTTTTTATTTTACTATTATCTATGAGTGGATGGAATAGAGTGACTTTTTAGTGTTGTATGGGTTTATTTTATTTTATAAATATAATATTCGTTTTTTTTTATTTTTTGGAATAAGCATGTATATTAATTAACTTTTGGAGAGGATTATTTTATGTGAATAAGGTATTTAGTGGGGCTATATAATACTTCAAACAGGTAAATAAATTTAACTGTAAGTTGTTTTTTATATTAGCGCACGAGTTTTAACAAATCCCTTTTGGTTAATTGAACTTTAACGAAAAATATTTTCGATGTTTACATAACACTGCTAATTCATCCCGATGGTTCAATAGTTCGCCATTGTTGGGGTACCTTGGAATTTGCAGCTTTTCACTCAGGCATAAAGAGCAGATGTTGTTAAGCGAGTTACAGGTTCTAGTTTTTCCAGGATTTTCCATTTTAATTTTGATTTACACTATATATATATATATATATATATATATATATATATATATATATATATAACCAAAACGAAAATGGCATGCATGTAAAATTACAAAATAGTTTCTATTAATATTAATCTTATTTATATTAAATTGTTTGTGTTAGAGGGTTCGATGTAAATAGTATTATCAATTTACAGGGCCAAAAATATGTACATTTTTAAATAAAAATTCCGAAAATTATATATGCCATTTCAGCGAGAAAATCCTTGCTTCTTCAGCGAAGAAAAATTCCTTTATTATGCAAATACAGTATAACATTTATATCCTGGAAAATTTATTCTAGGAAATTCATACACCGGAATTTAACATGAGAGAAGGAACAATAAGAAAAAATAAGAAAAAATAAAGGGAGGGGTGTTAAAAGAGAGAGTAGATTAAGTCAGAATGTTATAGTTTAGACATTGATAGAGACGATAGGGTGAAGCGTAGGGAGCTGGTTAATTTTTCGTGATTTGGCCTTGTGTCAGACTTAACCAAACTCCCTACAGCTTATAAGATTTATGCTGAATTATCATCAGAAGGTTGGTTTTCAGTTGAAATGTGTGGATTAGTGCAGAAGAGTGGATTAGTGTAGAAGAGTGGATTAGTGTAGAAGAGTGGAATAATAAAATATACATTTTGAAAGTTAAAATAGAAATTTATTAAAAGGAGAAAAAACATAAGTTGTAGAAATTAATGTTCATTGAGAAAGTTAATAGTAACAAGAGTTCTTGCAAAATATTCTAGTAGTAATTGTTGAAACAGATAAGGAGAAAGAGAAAGAGAACAAGGTGCGACCTGATCTTATCTCCGGGTCGATTTGAAGTTGGTTACATTTTAGAAGTGTGTCAACAAAATGCCTCCCCTGACTGACTGCCCTGATCGGAGGTTAGAGACCATCCTTAAATATTCAATCCAGTCACGTGGGGTGGCTCCAGAATTATTTTTTTTTGTTTAGCTGTGGAAAAATCGTTTCTCTGACGTATTTGGAATTATGCGATTTGATGAGCAATCAGGACCCAGAGTTCCGCTGAAAGGAAAGAAGGGGAAAAGAAAAGAGAGAAGGCGAAAAGGATTCAAGACTTTCCCCTACTTACTTTTTTGTAAAACGCTTCATTTTCATTTATTAACACAGATGTAATCGAAAAGACATTTTCAATGACCGATTTTTGAATCTCTATAGATAAGAATCTGTATAGATAAGACAGGGATGTGTGTTGTGGCGCAGTGGATATCGGCTCGGAACGACAAATCGGGGAGCCGAGTTCGAATTCCAGTTGAATTCCTTGCATTCACTTACGCGCAAATACCCTTGGGAAAGGTATTAATCCTTCTATTCCCTCCAGTTATGGGTTAAATAATAGGACAGATTGGGTTCTATAGCCTTGGTCGGCAACCAGTCTACCGCAGAAAGCAATGGCAACCTTCTGCCCAGTCAGTCATGTCCCAGCAATGGATAACCTTCTGCCCAGTCAGTCATGTCTCTTTGGAGACATGATCGCCCAAGCGTGTATCACGTATGGCACTTAACTGATAGATAAGAAATTTATTTGCATATGTAGAAGATTTTGTGTATTTATATACGTATATGTATCTACATGAAGGTGTGTGCATATATATATATATATATATATATATATATATATATATATATATATAACTTCGGACAAACATAAACTTGCTGCTGACCTTGAACGTGATCTACACTCTGTGGTGAATTGGGGCAAGAAGTGGCTTGTCAATTTCAATACGACTAAGACCAAAGCTTTTGTCTGTCAATCATCACAGGCAACCTCTCCTGCCTCCCATAAGCATGGACCAACCGAGTCTCTCTGAGAGCAATATACTGCGCCTCCTCGGCCTTACCCTCTCTTCTGATCTCAAATAGAACCACTACATTGAGTCCATAGCTAAATCCACTGCCAAGAAGGTTGGGTCACTGTGTCGGGCCAGTATGTTTTTCCTGCTTGAATCCATCCTGCATATATACAAATCAACAATTCGCCCGTGCATGGAATACTGCTGCCATATATTGTCAGTATGTTGGTATTAATTATACGTGTATATATTTGGTCCTCATAGGTATGTATGTGAGTGTGCAAACACAATACTTATATGTGGATATGGATGGAAGTATGTATATGTGCGTATATTTGTGTATATGTAGGTGTATGCATAAACACATTTGTATGTATATGTATGTATATGTATAATTACGCATGTAATATGTTCTTATGTATGGATATATGCGTATAAGTATTCGTTTGCTTGTGAGTAGGCATGTAATGCGTTTATGATCACTCATTCTGCCCAGTGATCTTTTTCTCCCCTAGCCTTGGTGATCCTTACGAGATAGGATTTATATTCTGGGTCATGTAACTTAATTTCCATTTCGTTTAAAATTTTTCTTGATATTCTTGAAAATATTTATATCGAATAAAACGTGGTCTGATGAAATGAACTAATTAGTTTATTGAAATGAATTATAATTTACAACCACTTCAGGTGGTGTGTTCAGATTTCCTTTATAGAGCACTCTGGCTCTTGGACGTGTATAATGATAATATACATGATAAAAAGTCTGCCTTCTTCTACCGAGCGCCCATGGCCCAGAGGTAAAATCGCCTACTGACGCCACTTCAGTCGGGTTTCAATCCTGGGTTAAAAGCAATCGGAGTCTAACCGTACTGATGAGCTGTGATACAGTGAAACAGATCTGTCTGCGGATGACTATATATATATATATATATATATATATATATATAGGTATCGATGTCCAGTCCGTAAACGTTGAGGATAATATCCCTAAGAAGATAAGAAAAAAGTGTGAGGCGGTAAATATATGTAGGCACGAACAAGGTCACATTTGTAAGTATATGTGAGAATGTACACATATGTATATATGGATATAAGTTAGTATAAATAGATAGGTTGGTTTTATCGGGTCAAACAAACGCCAGTGTCCAAAGAATTAGAAATTCATTTACAGGTCAAACTTTTCAGGACGGCCTGGGCAATCCCAGACAGATCTGACGCCAATGGCTAAATCCTGACTCTCTTTTCCTTTTTCTCTTTTCCTTCTTATTTTTATTTTTATTTTATTTTATTTTTTAATCTTTCTATTTTTCTAATTCTCTTCAGTTAAAGAAAATGCTTATTCCGGCAAAATGTTTTGTACCAAATGGAAGGAATATTATAAGGTCTGATGAAATGAGCTAATTAAGCTCATAGAAATTAATTATAATTTATAACCAATTGAAATGACGTGTTGAGTTTTCCTTATATATATATATATATATATATATATATAATGTGTGTGTGTGTGTGTGTGTGTGTGTGTGTGTGTGTGAGTTTGTATATAGGTGTGTATATTTTCTTTTCTTATCTTACTTTGAAGTACATGAAAGACATTTTAAAAACTGAAAAATCCTTATTTATTTATAGACATTCGGAGACCAATGATCCTTCACCTGACAATCCACCACTCTTCTGTTCCGACCGCTGAGCCAATGCTTTAACTCTCCATCTTTAACCTTAATACCTTTAATGCTATCGCTCCAGTAAAGCGAATGATAAAAAGACTTTATCTGACTTTTGACACAAATCTTACTGCCTCGTTTTCGATTTTGACGTCCGAGACGCACACTAAAAAAAGACAGATAGATGGCTCTGCAGATCTCTGAAGAAGAGATGTTACTATTTTGCATGAGTGAGTAACAGCGCATGCGCAGTTTCAGGCCGGAAACTAATCGGCTCTTTTCGTGTCAAAAGCCAGACAAAATAATACGTTATCCTAAATAATCATATTATCTTAATAAACTTTGCGCTCCTTATTTCTGAAGCGATTGCTAATTCTTATTATTCTCACGGTTCTGATAACTCAAAATTTTCCTTCACAGAAAATAAATAATAATGATAACAGTATGAATAGGAATAATAATATTTGTTTATTATTTTTATAACAGTTTCTGAAGTCTATAATGTAGCTTTGAATATTTAAAAAAATCTATCTTGAAGTGGAAATTTCTTAAATCTTCAAAGGACAACGAAAATATAAAAGTTTACTTTCATGTTTTTCGATTATATTAAACTTCTTATCCCAAATTTTTTAAACAATGCCAAGTGATTGAAGGTAGTACAAGATAATAGCTTTTTGCTTAACGGTATCTCAACCACTGTGGGTTAATTAATGCCAAAATAGGTGGGGGTTTTGTAAAAAGGTATAATGTTCGGTTATAGTGAGAAAGTTAACTTTGTCAGATTTTAATGAAAATTTTTTGTTTTTATTCTTTTTTTTTTTTTAAAAATGAAAATGTCTCCTAGATTTGTATTCAAAAATGTTTTGCCGAGAAAAAAAAAATTTTCCTTCAAAAATGTGTTATGGTAATAATTTTTTCTAAAAAGTGTATTGTTGGTAATATTTTTTCCTTCAAAAATGTATATTTGCTTTTATAAAAGTTTATTTTTATACTTTCATAGTGTTTTGAACCCAATTTGGAGGTTAGCTATTAGCCCAAACCTGGAACCCTAACAGTGAACAAAACAAGTTCTGTATTTACATCATTCGGACTATTGTCCTTATCTTTGCTGCCCTTTGTACGAAGTTTCGGCCGTTGTACGCCCCGGCTTCCTTCAGGTGCAAGGAATTTCTAACCGAACCTTTTATTATAATCACTGGGGTATATTATCCTCATTGCTTGCGTAAAGCCTCGATTGTTCTTAAGGACACATGACAGAGTGGATATAGACGTAGGTTAGTTCCTGACTTGAGTCTTAGAGTTGTGAGTTCGATACCGGCCTACAGTAGTGGTGAACAAGTAACTTGCTTGGATAGAGGGAGATAACATGATTTCCAAGCGAGGCTTTTTTTTTTAATCATATCACCCCGAGCAAGGCGGTAACTCCACTGATGTGCAGGGGGCTACATAGGAGTGAAAAGATTGGAAAAGAGGAAACCGGAAACCGCATCCTAAACAGAAACAAGGGATGAGCCTCTTCACCTGTTCAATAGACGTGGGTGGAGTGTGAGCCGGGTGATAGTTTAGTCTATATACTCCAATTGAAAAAAAAAGTGAGAAGATTGGAAAAGAGAAAACCGGAAACCGCATCCTAAACAGGAAACAAGGGATGTTAAAGGTGGAGGAGAAATTCGAAGTATCAGGTCGGTGTAAAAGGTTTTGCCGGTTTGTAAAGGGGGTATTTTAAATCATGGTAATTTATTTTATGCACATTGTTATTGCTTAAACATATCACCATGATTAATATATAACTTATATGATTAATTTATAACTTGTTTTTTCAGATTATTAAAGCATCATTCATATTTTTTTTCAGTATTCTCACCCATGTTCTTTCCATCTAAAGAACACATTAGACATGCTCTACTCTATGAGTTTCACAGAAATTCCAATGCAAATACAGCAGCACAATCTATTCAGGATGCTAATAGAATTGATGCAGTAAAAGAAAGAAGTTGTAGGTGGTGGTTTTCCCGTTTTCGGAAAGGAAATTTCAGCATGAAAGGTGAGGCTAGAGCTGGTCGCCCCCAAAAAACTTGATTCCGACGTGTTTAATGCCGCTGTTACTCAAAGCCGTACGGTAACCTCAAGAGAACTTGCACACCAATTTAATGCATCCCATACAACTGCGTCACGCCAACTGAAAAGAATGGGGAATATTTCAATATTCGGAAAATGGGTCCCGCACGAACTGTCTTCAGAGAACCCGAGACAACGTGTTTCTTGTTGCGAATCTTTGCTTTCGCGACACCTTCAGACACCATTTTTGAGTAGGCTTGTCACAGGTGATAAGAAATGCCATCTTGCCCCATCCTGCATATTCTCCTGACCTAGCTCCCTCGGATTATCACTTATTTTGAGGCTTACAAAATCAGAGATTGTCCATAATTCACTGCAATATAGGAGGACAGATATCACGTAACACTTCATTGCTCTCTTTATTTCCAAAGAAATTTTCTTATCTCTTAATATTCGGCGTATCTTTTTGGAATGCATCCTTGACCATTCTATTACACATTTTTCTTCGTCTGTTAGAAATACTTAACTGTCCCTGCTTGATGGTAGCATCCGCAACCTGTAATTGCAATTTTGAGTCCCTCCCCTCTTTTAGCTGATGACAATACATTCACTTTTTTTTCTGTTTATGTTGAGTCCTTTCTTCTAGCTTTCCTTCGCTACATTCTGTAGAAGGTCTTGTAGTTTTCTTTTCCGTGCCTGCTATCAGCACTGTGTCATCTGCATATCTTACATTGTTAAGGTTGTGATAGCATTTTTACATGGCACATAATAACATTACATTCAAGTATTAGGACAATAACTATTTTATATTTTATGAGGCATATTGACAGAAAATAAACAATTTAATTAAAATAATTTTTTATTTACTCAACAAATGCTTTAACAAGAAAAATATTTGTTACAAAATAAATTTAATATTTAGTATAAATTTTTGTTTGTAATAATAATAAAATAATTGCAACAATTTACCAATCGCACTTTATATATATATATATATATATATATATATATATATATAGTACTGTGCAAAAGTATTAGGACAAGAACTATTTTATCTTTTATGCGGCATATTGACAGAAAATAAATAATTTAATTAAAGTAATTTTATTTGATTTACTCAACAAATACTTTAACAAGATAAAATACTTGTTACAAAATAAATTTAATATTTATTATAATAGCGTTATGTTTGATCACAGCCTTCATTCTGTCAGGAATTGACATCACAATCTTCTTCTATGTATCTAATGGTATATCCTGCCAAGCAGCTTGTACTTGTTTCCAAAGTGTGTCTTGCGAAGTAACATTAGATTTATCAATTCCATAGACGGGGATAAGAAAAACGTCAATCATATCCAAGGGTAACAGAATAATGAGTAGTTTTTAAATAACTTGTTTAATAGAAAATAGAAAAAATACATATAACTTCTTTTTAATACATTTCTTTTACACCTGATTTTAAATAATCAGTATTTATTAGCAATTTACTTCGCTTTTCTACCTGTATTTGAATTTCAGTCAGGTTTTTAGGAAAATCACCCCTGTCCTAATACCTTTGCACACTAGCAGTAGTGTACAAATGTGTTAGGACAGGGGTGATTTTAAGCTTTATTTTGATGCCTCATAAAAGATAAAAGAGTTCTTGTCCTAATAGTTTTGCACAATACTGTACATATTATATTTATTTAAGAACGGGTTTTGTTCTGAAAAATCATGGTCGGTTGCTGAGAGCGATGATGCAGATATGCATTGGAAAATACTTAATCAGATGTCGTCCATGTTGTTTTTTCATGTTTTTCCTCATATTTTGAGCCTCGAGTTTTTGTACACTGACTTCACAGCAATAAAATTAAATACTAAAATTCACTGATCCTCGAAAATTTAAATACTTAAAGAGTCACTTGAATGTGAATCAAGTAGTTGCTTTCCGACTAAGATATAAATGGCTACTATTTAGTTTTTTCCAAACCATTGAATATTTTATAGACTCACATATATACGATCAATACTTATCTATTCCGGAACAAAATAAATACTTCTAGGCTCAAATGTATACGATAAATATTGACCGTCTCTCGTACTAAATAAATGCTTACAAAATCAAATATAAGCAACTAATAATTATTAATGCCAGAATCAAATAGTTATAAACTTTATAAAAAAGGGAAGTTTACCTATTTAAGATGAAAGATTATTAGTCAAATAGAGCGAACAATATTTTCCCGTCCCTTAAAAAAGTAAAGCTAAGAGATTTAATTTTAAATGACCATCAATTACTTATTCCCAAACCAAGTAAACACATACATTGTCAAATTCTCACCCTTTTAAAGTCGAAATAGTTAAATGCAACTCTCTCTTCTACTCTAACAGTTTCTTTTTTCACACTATCCGTTTATGGAGCTCTCTTCCGTTTGCTTGCTTCTCTGATAACTACAATCTCCGAAAGTTTAAATCCGACGTCAACTGCCTTTTTATATTTCATTTTTCTTTTATCCTTTCTTCGACATAAACTGAACCTTGATTCTTTCTCACTGTAAGCCTCTGCGTACTAGTGACGGTCCTGTCTTGCTTGGGGTGAAATGATTATAACCCCCATCAATAAGAAAAAGACAAAAAACGAGCAATATTTACCTAGATGCTTATAGATCTAAACTTATTTATAAATGCAACTTTGTGTGTGTGTATCTGTGTGTGTGTGTGTGTGTGTGAGTTACCTATAGACTCTGAAACGGCTGAACCGATTTTCTTGAAAATTTACACAATTGTACTATAAGCGTCTGCGAGTGTTCTTAGCTAGGTTTTGTGTCGAGGTACCCCCCCGATAAATATCGAAAATCGATAATCGAAGAAATCGGGTTATATAAGGAGTGGTTCGATTTAATCAAATTTGATACACTCATAGACAAAGACATAAGAAACGATATTCACACACACAGAGACACACACACATACACACAGACAGACAATGTTTCATTTATAAATAAATTTAGATTTGTAAATGTAATTTTTTATTGAAAGTTTTTTTCGCTTATTTTATGTATTATTTGTGTGTATTATTTTATGTATTATTTTAAATATTATTTTTATAGTGAGAAAAAACGATGAACACTTACTAACTTTGTATTTGATAATAAAATTATTAATAATAATTTAATTTGTGGATATATTATCCGTACGGATGTAACGAAAGTGACAAAATATTATCTGAGGGGTCCTTTTGCCGCTGCTTTGTGAAATCATACAGGAACAAAGATATCAGTTGAGGAATAATTCATTTTTCATAATTCTAAAATGGATATTTGGAAAATTCTAACGCTAAAACTTTTATCGTGTAAAAATATCCGCAAGTGGTTTATATTAAAAGACAACAATTACTGAAATAATACAATTGTAAACTAGTTCAGGTTTCATTGTGATTTGTCTTGCTATTATATCAAGAAAAAAGAAAACCTATGAAAATCATTGGCTGGCCTGGAGCCGATCGATAAAACCTTGATTGTGCGTCAGCAATATGATAGAAGAAAACAAGTGAGTCAACAATGGCGTTTTCTTAGAATAAAATATATACATAGTCATCTTGCTATTTTATTGCGTTTGTCAAAGAGAAAAGCAAAGAAACTCGAACATTCTTACAAAGTGGAATATATTCGGCCAATAGGACTATAAGTGACAGCTTGGGCGCACACAAACAGAATAGACACAAGCAGCCTTTGAGATTTGAAGAAGAAATCATTCGACCGGCGGTCGAGAGCGTGGAAAAATTTACTCGTCCCCAAATCATTTTACTCGACCGACTACATTTTCTTAATAGTCGCCTTTCGTAAACATAGCGTGAATCGCTGACGGAAAAAATGAAATTTTAATTAAAATTTCGAAGGTGTTAGAAAGGATTTAAAAAATTAAAAAAATAAAATAACCACAAAATTTGATCTTTTCTCTTTATAATATCATAACAATTTTGATAATAAAACTTTGTTTTTATTAAGTTTGAGTTCTTTTAACACCATGCTATGATGTTTTGTTTTTGTTTTTTTTTTTGGCAATTGAGTGGAGGTTACATAAATTCGTAGTTTCTTTTTTCTGTTTGACTTCAACCTCCATCTTATAGATGATAAAAAATAAAAAATCTGATTTTCTCAACGATTTTCTATGAAAAATTACTTGTATAATATGTTCTTCAGTGCGTGTTTCAAAAAAGTATGCGTATTTTTTCTTTCTTTCAAATGTTCGTTTTTACTTTTTCAGTCAAGGTTAATATTTTCCAAATGAGTTTTTAAAAATCTGTGAGCGTCTTTAATCTGGGTGACAGAGAAATTTTGGCTTCACTCTGGAAGCGTTAATTAAACGAATGTTTACATTGACCGGGGCGATAAAAGCGAGACGGAGTTCAATAATGTCATTGTAGGTCATTTTAAGTTATTGTGAACCTTCAATGGCATACGTTTGGATTGTAACAGAAATCAGATTAACTTTTTCTATGTTTGAAGGGACACGTTTTCTTGTGAGATTTTTAATCGACCGCAGGCGAGTAAAGTAATAAAGTTTAATCGCCCAATTAAGTTTTTAATCGACTGAGTCGATCGGGCGAGTGAAATCTCAAAGGCTGGATACAGGTGGATATGACGTAAAAGAAAAATGCGTCACGTGTCCGAGCTTTTCACTGATTGGCCCATGATGACACGTGTCAACACAAATTTTAGGGCCAAGAAACAAAACAATTTTTTTTAGCTAATTTTATTTGGCTGATTCCGAAAATGACCTTAGATTTTCATGGTTAGCTACTGTTTTTTTCTGTACTGAAATTGCTCATTTTTAGAAAAAAGATCAATTTACGATTATGGCTGATCGCAACATTTAGCAAATAAAAGTCGTAGAAACTCATTAATTTTCAGGTAGGCCAAGCAATTTATGTCAGCCACCTGAAATAAACTATTTTTACAAGAAGAAAAGGATTTTTAGTCAAAAATTTAAAAATAGAAATATCAAAATTTTCTAATGATAACCAAAATTCAAATTAACTGATCAATTTTATCAGTGATACCCTTTATCAGTAATACGCTAATATGAGTATTAAGGTTCATTTTTTAGATAGCGATCTAGATAAATTTCCGGATAATTACGGCGATGTTATCGATGAGCAAGGAGAACGATTTCATCAGAATTTCAAAAGCTAACCAGAGTTCTGAGAAGCAAGAAAATCTAATTGGAAACAAAGAACAAAGTGCTGGGTTGCTATTTGATATCTGTCCTTCTCTATGGACGTAAATGTTAGACGATCTCATCACGGATGAAGGAGAAGCTTGAGGCAGTAGAAATGTGGTTTAACAGAAGGATACTGAGGATTCCATGGATGGAGCACGTGTGCAACGATGAGGTGTTGAAGGGGATGCAAACGAGAAGAAAACTCATACTTAACATCAAGAAAAAACAGATGAGGTTCACGGACACGTAATGAGGAAGAATGGCCTAGAGGATCGCCAGAAATGCAGTAAAAATCGTCGGTTCTCTGTACCTGACACCTCACGATATCCTCTGAATTTACAAAAGCCAGATAAGGCCAGAAATGGTGTATTTTCGTCATATTTGGACAGGAGCAGCCTAGTCCTACCTTTCCAGTCTCGATTGAATTCAAACGCATCTCATATCACCCACATTGTTTTCAGAGACTCTTGAACCATAAACCCACACCTGACATCACCTCAAATGAAACTCTTTTATACGATACACTGCCAAAAATACAGTAAAAATCGTCGTTTCTCTGTATCGTTCCAGAATGTACCTGACATCACCTCAAATGAAACTCAGTTGAGAAAAATTTCCTTGACCGACATAATGACCCAACTTTCTTAGCAGTAGATTTAGCTATTGATTTAATGTAGTCGTTCTACTTAGTAGTAGAAATGTGGTTTTACAGGAGGATACTGAGGATACCATGGATTGAGCGCATAAGCAATGATGATGAGTTGAAGGGGATGCAAACGAGAAGCAAAGGGATACTTAACATCAGCAAAAGACAGATTAAGTTCCCGGGAAACATAATAAAGAAAAAGGGCCTGGAGAGTTTAATATGTCCAGCCTAAGCTTGCATTACGTATGGTACTTAACTGACGGATTGACCTAATTTTGACGCTCGTGAATGTTTTAGAATGTAATCGGAGAACCGAGTTCGAATTCCAGTCAAATTTATTACTTACAGTCACTTACGGGCTAATACTCCAGGGTAAAATCATGAATGCACCTCTTTTTCTCCCTAGCTATGGGTAAATAGTAGAACAGACTGCGTTCTATATCATTTTGGTGCCAACCGACTTAGGAGAGGGAATATTCGAATGTAGCCCTAGCGTAACACATACAATGAAGCTAAGGAAAAGATCGTTCGTATTAACTCGATGATCGCAACTACGGTCAACATTTTTAATAATTCACTTGTATATCACAAGGTGATGAACTTAATTTTGTTTACAAAACTTAACTTTGGCAAAAAACTAAAAAACAATTAGGGGTTAGAAATGAGGCTAGAACTAACAACATCGGAATAATAGTATACGACACCAGCTTGTTTCTCCCTAGCAAGGGGCTTTTCAATAATCACAGATACGAATTGCATAACGCATTACAATCGTAATGGTAAAGATAACATTAACGTTTTCTTACAAGGAAAAATTCGGTACTCATGGCCCGAATAGCTAGTACTGCTTACGGTTGAAATTTATAAAATCTTTATCTTAAAACAATTTTTCAGGAAAATAGATCAATCCAATACTGATGTGTATTTTCCTTCGTAACCTTTTAAAATAATATAAATTAAATACCTCTACTTATTTTCGATGCTTAACTTTTAAATTGAATTTTAAAAATGAAAAAAAAAAAACAACTTTTCTTGAAGTTATAGTTTTAGCTTAATTGAAAGCTAAATGATTAAATTTAATATTTTAAGTAAGCAAAATACTTTGGCGGATTTAAAACAGAAATTATATTAATTTGAATTTAAAATTTTGAGATTTAAAACTTTTTTCTATTTCTCGGCAATTTTTGGGGGTGGGGTCAAAACATTTGTAAACAAAAGTTAATTCTCTGTTTTAAAATCCTTGCAAAAATAATATAATATCTATGACTCGTTATTTTTTAAAAGCTAGAACATTTAAAGATAAATTAATCTGATCTGAAACAATTATTACTTGTTTATTGCATGAAATTTACAATAAAAGTGTTTCTTAATCACAGAAAGTTTATCTTTCTGATCTTCGAACTGATTGAAGACAACATGCCATTTTTTATTTCACACTTCTGACTAAGTAGGGTGGACCAAAACTTGCATACATTTCTGAAACCTAAGTGAACGTTTGGTTTATGGGGTTTAACTACCTAGTACTTTGAAGAAATTAGCATTTTCAGTAGTTAGGTATTGTTTTACTGAATTTAACACACAGGATAATTTCACTAGAAACAAAGAAAAGTGTACTGGATTGCTATGTGATGTCAGTTCTTCAATAAGGCAGTGAATGCTGGATAATATCATCGAAAATGTGGACAAAACTTGAAGCGGCGGAAATGTGGTTCTACAGAAGGATGCTGCGGATATCGTGGACTGAGCATGCAAGCAAGATGAGATGTTGAAAAGAATGGCAACAAAAAGGAAATTAATACTGAGCATCAGGAAGAGACAACTGGAGTTCCTGGGACATGCAGTAAGGAAGGAGGGCTTGGAGAACCTGATACTGACTGGCCAGATAGAAGAAAAAACAGAGGAAGGCAGCGGATAACATATTTGAAGAGCCTGATCAGGTGGATGACGGAACGGGGGTTGCGAGGTGTAACAGGAGTAAACATACTAAGAGCCACAAGGGATAGGCAGACGTGGAGAACAATGATCATCTACGTCCTGAAGGGACAGGGCACATAGAAGAAGAAGAAGTTTAGTTTTAGCCTTACATTTAAAAATGCTTTCTGAAAAAATAAAAAATGATAATAATATAAAAAATACTTGTGAATTAATTTTAAAATCTTATAACAGAGAATGAAAATATATAACATGACAAAGGTGACACAATTTATGAAATGTTATGGTATTTATAAATTTACATTTTAATATCCATTTTTCATATTATTCTTTATTAATAATAATTGTTATGATGTTTAATAAATGTTGTGTTTATAGTTATTTCATATTTACCCAATCTTGTTTGTTCAACAAGAAAATAATAATAATAAATAAATAAAATAAAGTAGAAAGAGTATGTAATATAATAATCTGGCCCCACCCGAAGAAGGAAGCTGATGCAAGCGGGGGCGTTTTCCGGCCGTTGAAAGGAACGGATGTTTGTTTGACCTTATTTCCGGCAGTAGCGGAAATGGCTACAAGAGGCAAGCAGAACAGGTGTCTCTGAGAATTACGTGGGCGTGCGTAGGCGAGGCAAAAATCGGAAGTACCGGTTTGGAGATAAAAAGACCTCGGGCACGGATTTCACGGCAGTCTAGTCAGAGAGAACAGAGGGACAGAGTAGACCAGAGGAGCAACAGATACGACGACACCCCCCCGTCACCCCTGTCAACCCTTAGAGGCGCGCTCTCTCACTCTCTGTTCACTAGGCTACACGGACCATCGTTCATCAATAAAAATATAAGTCATATATTTTTATATATACCCGTGTTTGTCTGTTTATTGGTATACAACAAGTACTGGATTGACAGTTCTTCAAGATGGAAGTGAATGCTGGACAATATCATCAAAGATGAAGGAAAAACTTGAAGCAATTGAAATGTGCTTCTACAGAAGGGTGCTGCGGATATCATGGACCGAGCACGTGAGCAATGATAAGGTTTTGGAAAGGATGGAAACGAAAAGGAAATTATTACTGAGCATCAGGAAAATACAGCTAAAGTTCCTGGGATATGCAATGAGGAAGGAGGGCTTGGAGAACCTGATACTAACAGGCCAGTTAGACGGAAAAAGAGTCAAGGGAAAGAAGCGGATAAAAAATTTGAAGGGCCTGAGCAGGTGGATGACAGAACGAGGGTTGTGTGGTGTAACAAGAGAAAGCGTGCTTAGAGCCACCAGGGATAGGAAGACGTGGAAAGCCATGATCACCTACGTCCTGAAAGGACAGGGAACATAGAAGAAGAATTTTTAAATATTAGAATAAATGACCTAAATGATAATTCTACAAATTTAATAAAAAATAGTTGTATCGGGTAAGTTTTAAGTTCAATTATAAAAGCTTTTTCAAAATTTTGCAATTCAACCTTATGGATTAGTTAAGGTACCTACATTCACCATTAATTTAAAAATTAAGGACACTATGAATAACAAAAATGAAACTTACTTTAAATTCTGAAGGGCTGACTTGCAAACTCTGAATTTAAAAACGTACTTATAAAACACTGGAGTGAAATGAAAGAATTGTAAATATTAGTTTTTTTCTTCTCATTTAAGAGGGACAATCCTTGAAACATGTTAACCTTTTAAATCAATATGTCCTCTACGGAAAATCGTACGTAATAAAAGTGAACATTTTTACACACAAAACAAAAATTAAAAATCATTGTAAAAATATGTTGGATTGAAGATTTGTTTTAAACTTTTCAATTTTCGATTAGTAAATATAGTCTTCACTTAATAATTTACGAATCTAATCACAGCAAGGTTTTGTAGAATAAAAATGAATGAAATTTTAAAAATTATTGTAATTAAAAATAAAAGAATAAAACATTTCTTTTAAAATTTCATGATTCATCGAAATATTTTTTCTTCAGATCATAAGGTTCTTTAGTATAAAAGGCAAGTTATTTGTGTATGTGTGTATGTATGTGTGTGTGTGTGTGTCTGTCTGTCTGTCTGTATGTTCTTTAGACAAATCCCCAATTTTTACCCGATTCTCACCAATCTTCACATAAATATTCCTTAGATTTTCGGTCAGGTCTTGGGCTACATATTTTTTCCGATATCTATATATATATAAAAGGCAAGTTGTTGGTGTGTGTGTCTGTCTGTATGTCCTTTAGACAAATCTACAATTTTTTATCCGATTCTCACCAACACTTCACACAAATATTCCTTAGGTTTTTGATCAGGTCATAGGCTACTTATTTATTCCGATTACTCCACCCAATATCGAAAATCGATACCCCGATATCCGATCAGGTCAGATCAAAATCAGGATTTCAGCTTTTTTTTATCGATATTCTTGCTGCAGAATTTGCACTAACTTGGCAAAATTATAGTTTTTAGTCTCAAACATTAGTAGATCTTCTCAGACGACTCATTTTCCCCGATATCGGAAATCGATACCCCCGATATCCTATCGAATCTGATCAAAAACCGATATTCAGCCATCAACATGGCTCATTTTCTCAAATTTTACTCCCGATGGGTACGATGTTTTTATGGACATAGGTTAGTTTAGCCTTGGATGAGTTATTTGACTCCGACATTGGAAATCGATACCCCGATATCCTATTTGGTCTGATCAAAATCAGGTTTTCAGCCCTTTTGTTTTGGTTTTTGCTTCTGGTTTTGCTCTAAGTAGGCATAATTGTAGTTCTTAGTCTCAGTCATGATACCATTTACTCAGAGGACTTATTTAGCCTTCAAAATTCAGTTTACGACGAAAAAAACTTATTTGACATCGATACCGGAAATCATAATTTGGCTTACATCCATTTATTTTTCTTTCAATCTACGGTTTCGCTTTGACTGGAAACAACTATTGCTTTTTAGACGTTCGTGTCAATGGTCCAATGAGTCTGAGCTACAGGACCGTGGATTAGTTTTAAAGCGTTCATTACACCCAAGCAACGCCGGGCTATACTGCTAGTATATATATATATATATATATATATATATATATATATATATATATACTAGGTGCGATTGTTAAATTGTTGCAATTATTTTATTATTTCGAATATTCTTTGGGCTGAGTCTGAGCTCCAGGACCATGGATTAGTTTTAAAGCTTTCATTACAACCGAGCAACGCTGGGCTATACTGCTAGTAATCAATAAAAAGTAATTGAAAGCTTATCTAAATTATTAATATCATATTTTTATCGCAATATTTTATTTTACTATTCTCAGCAAATCTTCAGAAAAAAAATGGCCAACCATATGAAAAAATTAATAAACGATATACATTCCCCCAATGAGTCCTGCGTTTATCTAATAAAACAAATTTTTGCAACAGAATTTAATTCCTTAAAATTTCATGAATTTACATTGCTGGAGTAACAGATGGAAAAAAAATATTAGTAATGTTCGTTTTAATTCCCTTCGCTTTTCCCCCCCTTCAAATTTATCCAAAATAGCATTATTTCTGTGCAAATGTATATGCTGAACTCAAATCAACAATTAGTTATTGAAGAAATTTACCTTTTTTGCTTTGAAAGTTCATAAAAACAAACGAACTATATCTCGCACTTTTTCTCTCCCATAACTCTCACGAAGTCATGTAATTAACTGCAGAATGACGTTCTACGTAGGTAGAAATTTTGGTCGATTTTCTTCCTTTACTGATACTTCGGGCGATGTTCTTCCGCTAATGAAAGTAATAAGCGTAGAAATACAATCGCGCATTGCTTTCATTCTCGGAAGTACATCGCCGGAAGTATCAGTAAATGAAGAAAAATCGCCAAAAATTTTGCGAAAATTTGTTTACAAGCGCAGTATGTCATTCTGCAGTTAATTACATAACTTCATGAGAGTTACGGGAGAGAAAAAGTGCAAGATATAATTCGTTTTTTTTATGGACATTTAGATAAAAAATGGTAAGTTTCTTCACTAACACTTGATTTGAGTTCAGCATATACATTTGCACAGAAATAATGCTATTTTGGATAAATTTGAAGGGGGAAAAGCGAAGGGAATTAAAACGAACATTTACCGAAATATTTTTTGCCAAGATTTTCTAAAAATAATAATTTCAAAAATAATAATTTTTTTGTGAATAAGTTTTGAAAGTTTCATTAAAATCCGACAATTATTTGATTTTTACAAAAAATTTCAATTTAATGTGTTTTTCACCGGAAAAATAAAGATTATTACGTAAAAAGTTATATTACGTTTTCCATTGTAAACTCTGGTAAAAATTTGGTTACCCGCTGACGAAAACCAAACAAAACATTTTACCAAATTTTCGAACGTTAGAAAGGTTTAAATCATTTTAAGAAATAATTAATAAATAATTTCATTTTTACTCTTAATAATAACACAAACATTTTGATGGAAAAAATTCGTTTTTATTAAGTTTGGGGCGTTTTTCTTCATACTATGCTTTCTTGAGCGAAGTAGTGGAGATACCTTGTATATAGCGTCAATATATTGATTATGCCATTATTTTCTCTTTGAGCTTAATGTGCTAGGTGCATCATTTTTGTTCATCCATTTTGTTTGCGCGCAGTGGGAGGAATATTCTACATTTTTTATCAAGGTTTCCTATTTTATACACTACTGGCCATAGTTATTAGGCCAACCCAGTTTTTTTTAAAGAAATGATGTATTTCATACTATTTTTAAGCGGATAATTCTAAATAAAGATAGAGTGATTCTTTTATTATTATTACATTGCAAAATTTTACAAGGCATAGAATCAAAGATGAACTCACCCCAAATTTTCATTATTTCATTGGCGAAATTGCAATATTGGTTATTATTAAATATTTATAAAGTCACCTGATCCACATGTTTTTGTGCAGTATTAATAAAAAACATTCTATTTTCATTTACAATTTTTCAGTCAGTTAAATGCCATACGTGATACACGCTTGGGCGAACATGTCTCTTTCGAGACATGACTGACTGGGCAGAAGCTTATCCCGCAGTAGGTTGCCATTGCTTTCTGCGGTAGACTGGTTGCCGACCAAGGCTACAGAACCCAATCTGTCCTGTTATTTAACCCATAACTGGAAGGAAGAGACGGATTAATACCTTTCCCAAGGGTATTTGCGCGTAAGTGAATGCAAGGAATTATACTGGAATTCGAACTCGTCTTCTCGTTCCGAGCCGATATCCACTGCACCACGACGCACATACTATTATTCACTTGTCAATAAATACTAAAAGACATCATTTCTTTTAAAAAACTGGAGTGGACTAATAATTAATGCCTGTACTAATTGTACTGGGTGAAGTCGTTAGTCTGCAGTAGTTATCATTAATATAAAGCTTTTAATTATTATTATGGTTTGTTCTAACGTTCTTTGTGAGGCTTTTACGAAATTGCCACCATTTTATCTTGGACATATTTTTTGCGATACATAAATCGTCTTAGACAAAATTAAGCTGTTTATAAAGTTAAAAAGAATAAAGAAAATCGACTCATTCAATTGCAAAATACAAAGCGAACAAACCCGCTTAACTCGCACTGCAAGACTGGCAAGAGATTTACAGTCAAACAGACGTAGAGTCTGCGCATGGTCTGGTTATATAAATACAGATTTGAAGACGTTCATATCATCATTATCTCTTTCTTTCTTTCTCTCTCTCTCTTTCACACACACACACACACACACACACACACACACACACACACACACACACACACACACACAAACACAACATATATATATCCGAATCGGTCGCGTTTCAATCCCGGCCAGAAGCAAGTAGATATCTAGACACTATGATGAGCTATGATACAGCAAAAGAGACTTGTATGTGGATGACGAATATATATATATATTCATCTAAGACGATTTATGTATCGCAAAAAATATGTCCAAGAACTATTTCATCTTTTATGAGGCATCAAAATAAAGTTCAAAATCACCACCGTCCTAACACTTTTGCACACTACCAGTAGTGTGCAAAAATATTTGGACAGGGATGATTTTTCTAAAAACCTCACTGAAATTCAAATACAAGATGAAAAGCCAAGTAAATTGCTAATAAATATTGGTTATTTAAAATCAGGTGTAAAAGGAATGTATTAAAAAGAAGTTTTTATTTTTTCCTATTTTCTATTAAATAAGTTATTTTAAAACTACTCATTATTCTATTATCCTTGGATATGACTGACGTTTTTTCTTATCCCTGCCTATGGAATTGATAAATCTAATATTACTTCGCAAGACACATTTTGGAAACAAATACAAGCTGCTTGGCAGGAGATACCATTAAATACATAGAAGAAGATTGTGATGTCAATTCCTGACAGAATGAAGGCTGCGATCAAAGCAAAAGGCTATTATACTAAATATTTATTTTGTGACAAGTATTTTTTTCTTTGTTGAGTAAATCAAATAAAATTATTTTAATTGAATTGTTCATTTTCTGTCAATATGATAAAAGATAAAATAGTTTTGGTTATAATACTTTTACACAGTGCTATATATATATATATATATATATATATATTAATTCAGATACTTTAATCTAAGGAAAAAAGCAGGAAGGTAGATTTCAAAGACCCGATCCTAATTAATATTAAATTTTTTTTTAATATTAAAAAATGATACAGGAAGAGAGCTGTAATAAAATATTACAGAGCAAATATAAATTAAAAAACGATTAATTCAATGATGTTGAATGACCATTTCGATATGAAGATCCCCACGGGGGATAACACATCACCTCAGCAACAGAATAACCTTTCAGAAACTGGAGAAAAATCAGTCTAATTTTCCTTTTTAAATAGATTTGCAAAGAAATTAAAAAAGAAAATAAAAAAGAAAAAGAAAAAAAGAAAAAGAAAAAAGAAAAAGAAAAAAGAAAAAGATAAAACAAAATAAAATCAAATAAAGAAGAAAAGAAAAAATTGACATCGTCTGGGTTCGCAAAAGAAGGAAAGAGAATTGTAACTAAAAATTAACAGACGGCCGTGTTAAATCGACGTAAGGTTAAGCAACACGGAAAAAAAGTGGGAGATAAGAGAGATAAAGGAAGGAAGGGAGGGAAAATGAAAAGAAAAGAAAGAAAAAAATTTATATATTAATGAGGAAACAAAAGTTAGATATTTTCACAAACCCATTGGTAATACTATATTTTGAGACTGCAGTCGTTCCTCAGACCAAATTCATAGAACAATGAATGTTTCAAATTTATCCAGACAATATCAAGTGAAATAGAAAAAGGAAAAAAGAAAAAAAATATTAAAAAGAAGAGAAGAGAGAAAGAAAAAGATAATTAAAGAATAAAAGGAAAAGAGGTTTTCGCGAATCTAAGTCAAAGTCGCGCTCCGATTTTGACTTAGATTCGCGAAAAACCTTCGTTAAACGCAAATTTCACTAAACATATCAGACAAGATGTGATAGTTAATTAATTGATAATTGTGATAGTTAATTTTTTTTAATGTAATTATTCATGTGATCTTATAATTTTTCTTTTGAGGACATAAATTATAAAAAAAAAATTCCCAGTTTATTGAAGCGCTTTCGGCTATACTTTCAGCCATTTTCGAGGATAAATGTTATTTTATGTGGAACAGAATGTATGTGGTGTTATGTATGGTGTTTACTAGTGGTATGTGTGATGTACCGAACACGGTAAGCATGTTGTTATAGTATTCATAGTTGAGTTTATTGAGTGTTGGATTTTTTTTTATCAGTAAACACTCTACTACTTTTAGTCTTTTTTGCATGTAGGTGATGCTATAATATTTGTATTGTCGACGAGAATGTTCCGGATAAGTTCTCCGTATCTGTTTAAATTAAATCAACTTGAGCCCCGTTCATAATGATGCAGTGTGAGTCTTCGAGTTAGTTTCGTAGTTGTATGGCCGATATAGTTATTTACGAAATTAGGATTAAGAACGCAGTCCTTCAAGGGACATGTGAATTCGTAAATAATATTGGTTCGTTGTAGTTTGGATCTCGCGGGTGATTTGTTGTTTTTTGATGATGAGGCCCGTCGTTTTTTGATGATGAGGCTAGTCGTTTTCAAATTCGTGAAATAGGTGATTAAAGTGACGGGAGTTGCGTCTTTTCAGATGCTGTTTCGAAGTGAAGATTTATTCGGTACATAACACATACCGCTACACTGCTTCATACATAACACCACATGCATTCTTTTACACGTAAAATAACACTCATCCTCGTAAATGGCTAAAATTATAGCCGAAAACGCTTCGATAAACAAAATGTTTGACCAATTTTTATATAATTTAGGCCTCACATGAAAAAAAATCACAAGATAACTTGAAACACTACATAAAAAGCTTAACCATCACACCGTGTCTGTCAATTTTAATGTAAGTTGCATAAAAGTGAAATTGCTTCCCAAATATACCATATATATATATATATATATATATATATATATATACGCAGATATATCTGTTCCGCATCTCGGTTCGACATCAAATTAACTCAGGATTGAAACCCAACCGAATTGGCGCCAGTCGACGATTCTACATTTGAGCAATGGGCGCTCGGTAGAAGAAGACAGACTTTTAGCGTATGATGTGTCATATATATATATATATATATATATATATATATTTATATATATATATATATATATGTGTGTGTGTGTGTGTGTGTGTGTGTGTATGTGTGTGTGCAAAAATATGCTCAGTTATGATCTGAGATTAAGGATAGAATGATTTAAATAAAAAGAAGGCAAGAGGAAAATTGTATTTAACTCGCCTACGCGTTTCGTTCTGTGATATACTTTATCAAGGCAAAAAGATTTAGTTATAGTTATTTATAGTTGCCAACACTGTTTATAGATACGTAATCTAAACTTATATAAAAATGGAACTTTGTCTCTGTGTGTGTGTGTGTCTGTGTGTGTGTGTGTATCCGTTACTTATAGACTCCGAAACGGCTGAACAGATTTTCTTGAAAATTTACACAGTTGTACTATATGCATCTGCGAGTGTTCTTAGCTGGGTCTTGTGTCGAGGTACCCCCGATAAATATCGAAAATCGATAATCGAAAAATCGGGTTATGATTTGAATCAAATTTACTACACTCATAGACAGAGGCATAAAAACGATATTCAGAAGTTTCAAGGTTGCAGTTCTTACAATAGTGCAGAAAATCGATAATATATATATATATATGTATAAATCGATACCAGGAAATCAAAATTTGACTTACAACCATTCATTTTTCTTTCAGTCTACGGTTTCGCTTTAACTGGAAACATTTTAGTCTTTCGTGCCAACGTCCAAAGAGTCTGAGCTCCAGGACCATGGATTAGTTTTATAGCTTTCATTACACCCGAGCAACGCCGGGCTATACTGCTAGTTTGGAATAAAGCTCATTTCGTCATTTCGTCTTACATATAGTTAGTCGCAGACAGATCGGATTCGCTGAATCACAGCTCATCAGTACTATTGCTTCTAGCCAGGATTGAAAAGTGAAACTCGACCGAATATATATATATATTATTATTTTATTATTATTATTATGCACATTGAAAGCATTTGTCTGAACATCACTGTTTAGCCAAAAAACAAAAAAAAAGGTTGCAGTTATCTGATGAGGAATACACGATGTTTATAAAGATGAAGAAGAGACTTAAACCAACCAAAAAGTGGTTCTGCAGAAGGATGCTTAGTATATCATAGACCGAAAATGTGATCAACGTTGCTGTTTTGGACAAAATCAAAACGAAAAGAAAACTAATAGAAAAATATTTCTGGAGAGAATAAAAAGAAATTTAGAAAAGGTATAGAAAAAGAAGGAAAACAGAAAAGTGATTGAAAAGTGAAAGGAAAACCTAAAAACGAGACAAAGAAGAGAAAGAAAAAACCTAGAAACGGGGTAGAAAAGAGAAAGAAAAAACCTAGAAACGGGGTAGAAAAGAGAAAGAAAAAACCTAGAAACGGGGTAGAAAAGAGAAAGAAAAACTTAGAAACGGGACAGAAAAGTGAAAGAAAAAACTTAGAAACGGGAGAGAAAAGCAAAACAAAAAACCTAGAAAAAGGAGAGAAAAAAGAAAGAAAAACCTAGAAACGGTACAAAAAAGAGTAAGAAAAAACCTGGAAACGAGTCAGAAAAGAGAAAGAAAAAACATAGAAACGGAGCAGAAAAGAGAAAAAAAAAATCTAGAAACGGGACAGAAAAGAAAAAGAACAAAAAACTAGAAACGGAGCAGAAAAGAGAAAGAAAAAAACTTGAAATGTGAGAGAAAAGAGAAAGAAAAAACCTAGAAACAGGACAGAGAAGAAAAAGATAAAAACCTAAAAACGAGAAAGAAAAGAGAAAGAAAAAACCTAGAAACGGGAGTAAAAGAGAAAGAGAAGAGTTTCTAGAAAGAATGTCGCCTGGGTTTATTTTTAGGTAAGGCGATTAACATTGCATTTTAAGATAAGTTCTAATCGTTTATTTAGTAATTTGTTTTAGTCAGGAAACGTTATAGCTATTTTTTCCGCATCATCAACCGAGCATAATAAATCCGTGAAATGTAACCTCTGTCTGGAAGAGAAAATAGTTATAATCACCTTTCCAGATGAACACAAATTATTAAATAAATGATGAGAACTTATCGCAAAATGCAGACACAAAAACCAATTTTTACTAAGTTGCTCAAAGATTTTAAAACTAAAAATGAATAGTAAGACAACGTCACGATAAATGCTAATATACGATATACTATACACAAACTAGATAATATAACCTACTTTAGACAAAGCTAATATACTAATGTGCGTTGTAGTGCAGTGGATATCGACTCAGAACAACAAATCGGGGAGCCGAGTTCAAATTCCAGTTGAATTCGTTGCATTCACTTATGCACAAATACACTTTGGAAAGGTATAAATCCGTCTCTTCCCTTCAGTTATGGGTTAAACAGTAAGACATATTGGGTTCTATAGCCTTGGTTGGCAACCAGTCTACCGCAGAAAGTAATGGCAAGAAACTACAGGATAATTTTCTGCCCAGTCAGTCATGATTCTTTGGAGACATGCTCGACCAAACCTTGTATCCTATTATTTAACCCATAACTGGAGGGAAGAGACGGATTAATACCTTTCCCAAGGGTATTTGTGCGTAAGTGAATGCACAGAATTCAATTTGTCGTTCCGAGCCGATATCCACTGCACAACAAAGCACATCCACTTTTGTTATTATTACTTTGCAAAATTTTACAAGGCAAAGAAGCAAAGATGAACTTGTCCGAATCACTCTAACTTTTTCTCATTCTTTCATTGATGAAACTGCAATATAGATAATTACTAAATATTTATAAATTCATTTGATGCACATGTTATTGTGCAGTATTAACAAAAGAACCATTCTATTTTCATTTACAATTATTCACTTGGCAATAAATACTCAACATTCTTTTTAAACACTGTTGTGGCCTAATAATTATGACCGGTAATGTATATATATATATATATATATATATATATATATATATAATATTAGGTAATATGTAATAATATTTCCATATTATTTCCATATTATTCCATATTATTTCCATATTATTCCATATAATATAATATAATATAATATAATGTAATTATATTATTCCATATATAATAATATAATACCAGATATAATAATATATTATTATTATTATATTCCATATATAATAATATTATTACATATACAATATTATTCCATATACAATATTATTCCATGTATAATAATATTATTTTATTCCATATATAATAATTATATTATTCCATATATAATAATATAATATAATATTATATATAATAATATTTCGATATTATTTCCATAGTATTTCCTGAGATCCCCGATAACCTGTCACTCTTTCTCATAACTTTCCTCCTATGTAACCCCCTGCAAAACAGTGGTAGTAAAATGACTTGATTGGGGTGATATGATTATTAAAAAAAAAAAAATTCTGTACTATTTTAATGTGGATATAAAGTGGGGGATCAATTCTACATTACAATCAATATATTAACTGATCCCTCACTTTATGTCATCCTTCTATTAACCACTTCTTGACACTCCGTATAACCTGTCACTCTTTGTCATAACTTTCCTCCTATCTAACCCCCTGCAAAACAGTGGCAGCAAAATGCCTTGCTTGAGGCGATATAATAATTAAAAAAATTCTGTACTATTTTAATGTGAATATAAAGTGGGGGAACAATTTAACATTACAATCAATATATAAACTTATCCCTCACTTTATGGCTGCAGTCATCTTTCTATTAGCCCCGTCTTGACACTCCCTATAACCTGTCACTCTTTCTCATAACTTTCCTCCTATGAAACCCACTGCAAAACATTGGCAGTAGAATAACTTTCTTGTTGCGATATGATTATTGAAAAAAATTTTTTCTGTCGTATATTAAAGTGAATATTAAGTGGGGGATCAATTCTGCATTATAAAAATATATAAACTGATCCCTCAATTTATGACCACAGTCATCCTTCTATTAACCACTTTCTGACACTCCCTTCTATTAACCACTTTCCGTCACTCTTTCTCATAACTTTCCTCTTGTATAACACCCTGGAAAACAGTGGCAGTAAAATCACTTGCTTGGGGCGATATAATTATAAAAAAAAAAAACAACAAAAAAAACTTTGCGCTTTATACAAGAGATGTTTTCGACTAGCGCTCGTAAATGTCTCGCTGTTTATTTTGAGTGCAGACAGTTCGTTGGAACCAGACGCTTTATTACTATGTCAGAAAAAAAATTGCATATATATGTTTGCATATATATATATTTGCATATATATATATTTGCATATATATATTATATGGATTTTTTGAAAGAGGATTAATGAGAAGAGACGTTGTTTACGAGAATACGATTAAGATGCAAACAAGCAGGTCATGAGTGACTTATATCATACCGACAGAACTTCTGTTAAACAAACGAATCTGCTATCTGTTAACCTAAATTTTAATGCTTCCAAAACGAAGCTGCTGTCTGTTAAACATCAGATACAATCCCTCCTACCCCACCATTAGTCTGGATCAGGCTTCTTCTTCTATGTGCCCTGTTCCCTTCAGGACGTAGGCGATCATGGCTTTCCACGTCCCCTATCAATGGTAGCTCTTAGCACCACTTCTCCTGTTACAGCATGCAACCCTCGTTCCATCATCCACGTGATTAGGTCTTCAAATATGTTATCCGCTGCTTTCCCCTGTCTCTTTTTTCTTCTATCTGGCCTGTTAGTATCAGTTTCTCCAAGCCCTCCTTCCTCATTGCATGTCCCAGGATCTTCAGCTGTCTCTTCCTGATGCTCAGTATTAATTTCCTTTTTGTTTTCATCATTTCCAGGATCTCATCATTGCTTACATGCTCGATCAACGATATTCTTAGCATCCTTCTGTAGAACCACATTTCAGTTGCTTCAAGTTTTTCCTTCCTCTTTGATGATATTGTCTCGCATTCACTGCCATATTGAAGAACTGACAACACATAGCAATCCAGTACTCTCTTCCTTGTTTCTAGCGAATTTGTCCTGTTTCTTAATACTTTACTCAACATCTGGAATACTTTCTTCTCCATGCAAATTCGCCTTCGGATCTTTGTCTTCTGTTATAACACTTCCCAGGTAGTTAAATTTTTGTGCCGCTTGATTCTAGTATCCCCAACCTGTATTTGGCATATTGGGCTGCCCTTTTTACTGATGACCACTCATTCGGTTTTTCTTGCAGTTTATTTGTAGTCCTTTCTTGTCAGTCTATTCAGATACCTTCTGTAGGAGGTCTTGTAGTTTCTTTTCTGTGTCTGCTATCAGCACTGTATCATCTACGTATCTTAGGATGTTTAAATTGTGTCCTCCGATGAGGAATCCAGGCATAACTTCTAAGGTTCTCAGAATAGTCTCGCCGTATAAGTTGAACAGATCCGGTGAAACGACATATCCTTGTTTTACGCCCCTTTCTATTTTTGTATATCTGCTGAATTCGTTACTAATCCGTATACAAACGGTTTGCTGCCAGTAAAGATTCTAGATTACTCTTAAGTCTTTCCCAAATATGTCAAGGGTACCGAGCATCTCCATCAATTCTTTGTGGCGTATTTTGTCAAACGCCATCGCATAATCATTAAAGTACAGTTATAAGTCCTTCTTCATTTGTATTGCCCTTTCAGAGAGCATCCTAATCACAAATATGGCGTTCTTTGTTCCAGTGTCTTTGACGAAACCGCACTGTTCTTATCCTATCTATGGTCTGATTCTGCTTCTCGCTCTATTTATCAGGATTCGGACGATCACTTTTGTTATATGGCTCATTAAACTGATGGTTTTGTGGAGTTCGCACTCGTTTGCTCCTGGCTTAAGTAGTGCTATGAAGATAGACTTGCTGACATCATCTGGTATTACACCACTATTATAAATTTCATTTATTTTTTCTGTAATTTTCTCTCTCTCTCTCTCTCTCTCTCTCTCTCTCTCTATATATATATATATATATATATATATATATATATATATATAGCGCCCCCATTACGGTTCGTATGTTTGAAATTATATATATATAACTCATATACTATAACTTATAGGATTTTACTTTTCAATTTCATTTTTAAGTTTCGGGATCCACGAGATATAAATATTCATTTGAAAAATAAAAAAATGGCATTCTATATTTACAAATTATAACCAACTTAATCTACACTGGTACAAAAAATAAAAATTCAAGTCTAGAAACGATTAGTTCATAATATGCCCCTGATGACTGCATAGCGCATGATAATCTGAGTTCCGCTTCGAATGTCGGATAATATGTATACTTATTGCTATATAATTAATAGCACTGTTATATTACATTGAGTCCTGATCTATTAACACCAGATAGATACTTATATATAGGTGTGTGTCTGCGTCTATACATATATGCATACACGATGTTTACACACACACACACACACACACACACACACACACACACACACACACACACACACATATATATATATATATAATCATTTCAACCCAAGCAAGGCAATTTGACTGCCACTAGTGCTCAGGGGAAGTGATCAGAATGAGGGACAGGTTATAGGGAGCGTCAGGAAGAGGGTAATAGAAGGAAGAGAATACTGGGGTAATGGGAGTTGAGTGGATGGAGAAAAGAGCTTAAGAGAAAGGATGCGAGTCAGTGAGATAGGAGATGAAGATTGTAGCAGTCGGGGAAAAAGTTTACGGAAGGGAATTCCAGACGCGGGAAATGCCAGAAAAGAATCTGTTGCAGTAGAAATTGTGCTTACATTTCATCGGTTGCACTAAAAGAGTGGGACCCAGTTGCTAGTCTAGTTGCTCGAGTAAATTCATACATAAGGGGCACCAGTGAGCTAAGTTCATTGGAGCAGAAGCAGTGAATGCATTTGTAAAAGAGACACAGGGAAGTCACATTACGGTGAGAGAGTGACTGCAGCTGAGCTGCCAATTCGGGATCGATCACATTACAGATTCTTCGTTGGATTTTATCAAGAACATCTACGTGAATAGCAGGGGCACCCGACCAGATGTGGCGGCAGTATTCAATACACGGGCGGATGGCAGATTTATATAAGTGCAGGATGGATTCGGATGGGAAAAACTTCCTGGCCCTACACAATAAACCTATCTTTTTTTTCAGCGGATTTAGCTATGGATTCGATATAGTCATTCCATTTGAGATCTGCTCAGAGAATTATGCCGAGAAGGCGCAGTGATTTGCTTTTAGTGAGGCTAGCCTGGTAGAAATAGAATCTAGGCAATTCCAAGTCTCAATGTAAAAGCCAAGAAATCAGGGTCATGGGAGATTTGAATGCCAAAGTAGGAAAGGAGAAGGAAGATATGGCAACTGGCAACTGGCAACTTTGATAAGGAATCCGCAACGAACGAGGAGAAAATGGGTTCAATGGTGCATAGCAAATGACAAGGTCATAACTAACACCTGGTTTCAAGAACACACGACGTCTATGGAAATGGAGAAGCCCAGGAGGTGACACAAAAAACCAGATAGACTACATAACCATAAACAGCAGATTCAGAAATGCAGTGGTTCAAACATAGCCTATTCAAGCGCTGGCTGTGGAAGCGACCACGTCCCAGTCATCAGCAAACTAAAGGTAAAAGTTCGGAGGTTGAAGTAGCCTAGTGCAATACCAAAACTGAAATACAACACACTCGTGAATGACCTCAACCTACAGAAAGATTACACTAACAGCGTGAAAATTAAACATTGAGAACAAATTGAAAAAAGGACACTCGAAATGGGACTTGCTGATGGAAGCAATAGTGACATCAGCAAACAACATTGCCAGAAAGGAAATTAGGCGCAGAAAGAAAAGAAAAACGAGTGGATGACTGAAGAGATTCTGGAGATGATGCAAAGGAGGAAGAAAATGATATCAAGACATGGAATGGAGTACAGGGAACTACACAAAGAAATATGCATAAAAGGCCGAGGCCGGTCTGAAATATCAAATATATATATATATATATAATAATAGAAATAAATACTGTCAAAAAATACATTTTTACACTTTGAATTTTTAGTAGTTTTTCCTATATATATATATATATATATAGGAAATATATATATATAGGAAATATATATATATATATATATATATATATATATATATATTGTCATCCGCAGACAGATCTGTTTCGCTGTATCACAGCTCATCAGCACAGTTAGACTCCGATTGCTTTTTAACCCAGTATTGAAACCCGACCGAATTGGCGTCAGTCGGCGATTCTACCTCAGAGCTATGGGCGCTCGGGAGAAGGAGGTATATATATATATATATATATATATATATATATATGTGTGTGTGTGTGTGTGTGTGTGTGTGTGCGTTTGGTGGAAATTTGAAGGAATCGTGCATTTTGAGTTGGTTCTGAATGGTCGTGTCATCAGTACCGAACTTTACTGTCAGCAACTTGAGCGGGTTTACGAAAATTTGAAGCAAATGTACCCGGCACTGATCAATCGAAAGCGCGCTTTGATGCGGCAGGACAATGCTAAGCCACACACCGCCAGGAAGATCAAAGACAAGTTTGAAGAGCTGAACGGCGTTGGGGTTCTGCCACATCCAGCCTACAATACTCACTGTGCTTCATCAGATTACAGCCTTTTCCGCTCAATGCAACACTTTCTGAAGGGCCGACGATTCGACTCATTTGATGAAATCGAGGAAGCGTGTCAAGAATTCTTTGATTCAAAGCCGGCTGAATGGTACTTTGATCAGATCTGAAAGCTTGCAGATCGATGACAGAAAGTCTTGGAAAATGGCGGTCTTTATTTTGAGCAATAATTTTTGTTGTTTTTTCGAGTAAAATTTCCTTTTTTTTCAAGTGTTTTCTGGTAACCTGTTTACTTGACGATTAAAATTTCAATTCTTTGCAAGTGTTTACGAACTTTTGGGACAACCTAATAATTATATCCGGTAGTGTATATATATATATATATATATATATATATATATATATATACCTATGCTGTTATGATCGATGCAGTACTTGTTCTTTATTATTATGGTCTTCACATGTGTGTTTTATACATATATCAGTGAAAGGGTGATATATATATATTTTTCTTTAATTGATGTTTAACTTGTACAAGGCCCGGAAGCCACTCTAGATTAATGCTTACTGTACAATTTATATGTGATAGATGATGATTAACCCTAGAATTGAACTGGTTTAGATTGTGGTGAACACGGAAGCATCTCTTTGGGAGTCGGTTCCACCGGAGAGTGGTTCGTGGGAAGAAACTGGTCGAATAAATGGGATAACGAAAATAATGACGGTGGTTCATTACAATGCGTGCGCCATGGCGGGGCTTAACTGTAAAGGTTAGAATGCGTGGAACTAATGAGTGTCGTTCGTCCGAACTCTTTTCATGGAAGTAGATATTGAGCAGCTATGATCTCTATTTTAAGTCAATTTTCGATGACAAAGGCCATCTTCTTCATATCAACTTGAAATTATCTCCAAACATAGCAAAATTATTTAATCGCTCATTGAAGGAGAAACCCTTCCTAAATCTGTGGGAGCATTTTTTTTATGCCCAGTTTTCAAGAACGCGTGGTAGCGAACATTCTCCACTTAGTACAGACTTATCCGTCTCCTCAGTGTCATTGTCAAGCTTTTTGATAAGACTGTTGTTCACTTAAATGGCACCACTTCAGCAAAAAAGCGGTTCGGTTTTCTATCGACTAGATCTCCTGTTGCTAGCTAACAGAATCAGTAAGGCACTAGACAACAAATACATCTCAAGGACTCTCCCATCAGATATATTAAATACCTTTGACAAAGTGTGACATTAACGATTGCTGCACAAACTCTCTAGGTTTGGAGTCGCTTGAAGAATCTTTTCAACCAAAAAACCCTTCCTAATTGATAGTTGTCCTCAGAGGCCCTAGCTATCAACGCAGGCGTTGCACCCACTCTGATTTAACTTTGCATAAATGATCTGCCAAAGAGTATCATATGATCGTTTGTAGATCCACTCAAAAATTCCAGATGACCATAGGATTGGCATCTGATCTCTTTTCTGACACAGCTGGAAGAAAACTTGCCCGTTATTTTCAATGCCTCGAAAATCAAACTATTAGGTTTGTATAAAGATAATAGCTGCTCAAAGTGTGACATAATGAAAAGCTATTTTAACATAATATTCACGGTATATATTAAGTGAATTTTGCTATACATAATAATGTGTGCTTTTAAATAATTTTTAAGTTATTTTCATGTAGAAATGTTCTTGAAGCATAGAAGCTCATAATTATGTAAATGAAGAAAAATGATCTTTGTTTACTTTTCTTACATGAGTTTAAATTTTGGTACAATGCCTTCCAAACTTCTGCTAATGTCAACAGAGCATTGGGAGGTGGGTCTATAAGAATCGGATAGTAAAAGGATGGTTCCAGAGCTTCCGTATTCGTGATGAGAGCCTTGAAGAAGAAGAAGGTAGAAAATGGAGATCCAGTCTTGACCACGAACAATTGCAAGGTGTTGTTGAAGAAAACCCCCGTCAAAGTGTCAGAGAAATGTCTCAAACGGTGATGTTAGCACAACTGTCTCATGCCATTTTCAGAGTATTGGCAAAATGAGAAAGCTCAATAAATGGGTTTCTCATGATCTCAATGAATATCCAAATGTTTAGCGCTTTGAAGTGTACTTGATGCTCTATCGGCTAGCACCAATGATCCATTTCTTGACCGAATAGTCCTTTATGATTACCGTAAACGATCAGGTCAATGGCTTGATCGTGATGAGTCCCCAAAATATTTCCCAAAAAATCAAACTATTACGTTGGTACAAAAATAATAGCTGCTCAAAGTGTTACAAATTGAAAAGCTATTTTAACATAGTATTCACCATATATATTAGGTAAATTTTCGTGTACATAATATTTAATGTGTGTTCTTTAATAAGTCTTATTTTCGGACAGAAATATTCTTGACAGAAAGAAGCCCTTAATTATGAACGTGAAAAAACAAGATCGTTTATTTTTTTTGCATGAGTTCAAACTTGGGAATAGTGCCGCTCAAACTTCTACCAATATCAACAGAGCATGGAATGGGAGAAATGGGTCCACAAGCGATCGGATAGTATAAACGTAATTTCAGAAATTCTGTACTGGCCAGCCTTGAAGATGAAGAAGATAGAGAGCCATCATGTAGTTTAGGCAACGAACAACTGCAAAGTTTTGTTGAGCAAAACCTATGTCAAAGTGTCAGAGAAATGTCTCAGACGGTGATGTCAGCACTGCAACAATCTCATGCCATCTGACATTTGATTCTTCGCTGTACCTGCTAGAAAAATGGTCTGTTTCATGTACCACTCCATTAGGTAATTGACTATTGTCCAAGCCGCATTCACCCTGGTCGAGTTTGAGCCGGCTTTCTCCTCGAGGGAGAAGGTTTTATTGGGATTTGCTTAAGGACAGGGTCCCAAGTCCTACCCTGTTATTTAACCCATGACTGTAAGAAAGAGACGGATTAATACCTTTCCCAAGGGTACCAGTGCGTAAGTTAATACAGGGTATTCAACTGGAATTCGAACTCGGTGCACCGATTTCTCTTTCCGAGAAGACATCTACTGCACGGCAACGCACATCCGTCAACAACTCTTATAGCACCTGGTATTCTCAACCGGTCACCCATTTAAGTATTGCCCAGACTCAGCGTTGTTTAACTTCGGGGATCCGGTGTATTGAACGTGATATGACCGTAAGCGATTGGCTATTCATGTTTACCTGTAAAAGATCTAGATCAGGTCGATAATGGACTACTTTTGCAATATATGTACAAGAACTACCTAACCTTCATTAAGCAGTCTCGATAGAATTTGAATCTTCTCCGGGTTCTTGTAGGTGACAAATTATTTTTCACCATACGACCCCCTTTTTCAAAACGTCGCAAGCCGCACGACGTTGTATTGCTATTTCGTCGGAACAGGTTCAGACGAGTATAATTTCTTCGTTCCATCAGTTCTAATATTCTTCGCATATTGTAGCAAAACGTTCTCATTCTTTTTCTGTTCCATCGTTGTGACGTAAGTTCCACCAGAGTAGCTTTTACTAAAAAAAAACACCGCCATGTGGAGCAGATTTGCAAGTGGATGCTTTTCCCGATCTCTATAATTTCAACCTGATCAAGTCTAAGATCAATCGTTATCATCCCCATAAAAGAAGAGAGTACTAGATTTCTATGTGATGTCAGTTCTTCAATATGGCAGTGGATGTTGGACAATATCATCAAAGATGAAGAAAATCTTGAAGCAACTGAAATGTGGTTCTACAGAAGGATGCTGCGGATATCATGGATTGAGCATGTGGGCAATTATGAGGTTTTGGAAAGAATATTGCGCATCAGGAAAAGAGAGCTGAAGTTCCTGGGACATGCAATGCTGAAGGGCTTGGAGAACCTGGTACTAACAGGCCAGACAGAGGGAAAAAGAGACAGAGGAAAGCAGCGGATGACATATTTGATGGGCCTGAGCAGGTAGATGACAGAACGTGGGTTACGTGGTGTTACAGGAGAACGCGTGCTAAGAGCCACCAGGAATAAGGAGACGTGGAAGGCGATGATCGCTTACATCCTGAAAGTACAAGGCACATAGAAGAAGAAGATGAAGAAGATAACGGCATAAACTAGGATTCTACTTGACATAAAATGTTACATCGTTTTTTTTTTATTGTCATTAAGTAATAAATTGACCCACCGCACTACTACGATTTAATATAAGAAAACTATTTAATAATAAGAAACATTTATCGAAGGTTGTCATTTGTAGCAGTATGTTCGAACGGGTATTTATTTCAGAGTAGCAGAACCCCATGAAAATTACCCGGATTTATTAATAAATAGTTTGATACCGAACTCTATACTATTGAATTCATGATCATTTCCAGAGAGTATTGAGAAGAATGATAGTCTCACTTAAAAATACTGAAATTAGGTTTTCGTAAATCTAATTTCGCCAGTAGACATTTCAACTAGTACAAAAAACGGGAACTTTTTAAAAATCCAATAAAATCAAGAGTGATGGAAGAAAAATATTTTATTAAAAGTAATTGAAACTTTAAAACATGCCATTTAAGAAATAATGATGAAATTTTCTTCTTTTTTTAAAAATTATGTCCTCTAGATGGTGTCCTTCTGTACGAATGCATTCATGAAATCTGCTTTTGATATTTCTAATTGTTCACTGCAACGTCTCAGCTAGTATACTATGAATTTCAACCTGAATTCTTTGTTTTAAGCTGTCCAAAGTTCTTAGTCAAGACGTGTACACTTTACTATTGAGATAGCTTTACAAGGAAAATCACAAAGGGACAAATCTAGCGATCTAGGGGCCATAAAACATTACCGAATCTTGAGATCACACGGTTCCCGAACAATTCTCGTACAGCCTCCAATGATTGTTGTGCAGTGTGCGATGTCGCTTCATCCTGCTGAAATCAGGTTTCTTGAATGTGTGAAAAATTGTTCAATTCAGGTGTCTCCACGTAACGATTTGCAGTGACAGTGTCTGAGACTCCCTGTTCATTTTCAAAAAAATCCGATGATCCCATGTAATGAAACAGCACACCATACTGTCACCGTAATAGCGTGTAAACAGCGTTCATGAACTTCATTAGGATTTGTGTCTTCCCAGCAACGGTAGTTCTGCTTATTCAAGTAACCAGTGAGATGAAAATGGGTCTCATTTGACATCCATAACTTGCTTAGAAATTCATCTTGATCAATGGTTACTGAAATGGCAGATTTGTTTACTCCGTGAGGCTACTGTTTGGTAGTGCTGCCACTTGTTCATGTCTGCCAATACACACTTAAAAAATTCCCGTCTTTATGGTCACCCTGTATTTCTACAACACATTAGTATATCATTAAAATAAGGCCTAACATCAGTGAGTGGGGCTGGTGTTCAAGTGAAACCGTTGAGAGGAAGGTCCCGAAACGGTGCACATTCTCTCCTGATGACCCCAAATTTAAATATAAATTCAAGAAAAACACATTGAAAGAAATTCAATGAAGTCATATGCCTTAGAGAAGCTCGGTGGAAATGTCATTGGCATGAGGAGCATTACACATTCAGCTCACTTCAGGTCAGTTTTCAATTACTTTCTAGTAATTTCCTTCCTCTTTTTCTGAAATGTTTTGAACAGGTTGATATGTCTCGAAACATGATCTAATAACTCCCTTCAAATAACGGCCTTTATGTAAGTTAACACCTCTCCAATCTATCTCTGTATCGCACTCTGATTTTTCCCTAACGCCGCTCCTCTCCCTCTTCCCGTTCTTATCAGAACGCTGAAGAAAATTAAAAAAAATTACTCACTTCCTACAAAAAACAACAAACAATGAACCATCTTTTACATAAATAACTTCCATTGGAGAAGCTTCTTCCTAAGAAACGCTGCTCCGCGGTACTGAATTGCAAGAGCATTCATTTTCAGTCATTATAATCTCATCCTTAGACACCTCGAGGTGGTGTAATGGTTAGCAAGCTTCTCTCACTAGAATCATTACAACCGAGTAGTGAGTTTGATCGCCCAGGATCTCCCATACTTTCGGCCTTGTACCACATCAAAATCACCACTATAATTTCATTCTGTTCAAGTCTAGGATCAACCTTTATCTTCTCCGCATATACCGTGATTCTACTGGACATAAAGTGGGGGATTGGTTTTCTATTTTTATTAAGTAATATATTGATCCCCCGCATGGAATTACTTTATTTAAATGTAAGGAGAAAACTATATTTTAAAAATCACATGTGAGAACTTAAGATTAGACTTAACACATGACCATTCCCAGAAAGCTATGTGAAAACTAAGATAATCGCAATGAAATAAAGAAAAAAAGAAACAACAAAAACCAAAAAACAAACGTCTTCAACAGAAGGTTAGGACACGAAACATGATTTAACCCTTCTCTATTCAAACAACTTTCATTATCTAAGATGACCTCTCCCCAATCCTTCTCCATGTCGATCTCATGTTTTGGATTCTGTAACACCCTCTCTTTCTTCTTTGTTTATCTAACCCTCCCTGTTTCTCACTCTTTCTGTTTTACTCTCTATTCCCCTTCCTCTTCTTGCTTGTCTCTTGTATGCTCAACATGGTCTGGGTTTATTAGTATTTTTGCTCAGAAGAAAATCAACGCGCTTTATTCTATCAGAAAATGACTATAATCTCTAAAGAAAGCTTTCAATTTCGAAAAGTCTGTTGCAGTTCAGGCGCCAAAATGTTCTCAACAACTCGTAAGGTCAGGAAACATACTTTAACCCCTCACTACCGACAACTGCCTTTAGTTAAGATGCCCTTATTTCACACTTCTTATTCCTTTAAAATCACTGTAAAAAGAAAAATATATTATTTATAATATATTTTAATTTCTTTTGTTGGTTGGATATTTGTGATTTATCATCCATTTCTTCTCTCATTTATTTGTTTATTATCATGATTTCAAACTTTTTTTTTGGCACACTTCTTTTAAGACTGCATCCTTTTACTAGAAGTAACATCCGTTTGTTGTTGCATACGACAGTTCACATCGTAAGGTCAGGAAACATACTTTAACCCCTCACTACCGACAACTGCCTTTAGTTAAGATGGCCTTATTTCACACTCCCCACAAATTATACATACGGGACTAGTTAGGATTTCACAGAGTCGTTGATATATTGTGAGGCCTGTAGTAAGAATGGCAAGCTAAAATGTATTGTTTTAGGGCAAGGGATACTAAATAACTTTGGGTTACCGATTTGGGGTTCTTCTTCTTCTTCTTCTTCTGCTTCTTCTTCTTCTATGTTCCCTGTTCTTTCAGAACCTAAGCAATCATGGCTTTACACGGCTCCCTGGTTGCTCTTAGCACACTTTCTCTTGTAACACCATGCAACCCTCGTTCTATCATCCACCTGATTAGGTCCTTCAAATATGTTATCCACTGCTTTCCCCTGTCTCTTTTTCCTTACTTTCCCAGGAACTTCAGCTGTTTCTTCTTGATGCTCAGTATTAATTTCCTTTTTGTTTCCATAATCTCTAGGACCTCATTATTGTTCACATGCTCGATCCATGATATTCGCAGTATCCTTCTGTAGACCCACATTTCAGTTGCTTCAAGTTTTTCCTTCATCTTCGATAATATTGTCCATCTTTCATTGCCATATTCAAGCACTGACATCACATAGCAATCAGGTACTCTCTTTTTTGTTTCTGGTACAATTGTCATGTTTCTTAATATTTTACTCAACTTCTGAAATGCTTCCTTCGCCATTTTAAGTCAGATGATGGAAAATGAGATATAGAGATCCAAAGACACATTGACGCGGCCAAATTCGCATTTCAGAAGCTAACCAGGGTACTGGAAGCCGGAAAATGTCATTAGAAACAAAGTGCTGGATCGTTACGTGATATCTGTCCTTCTGTCTGGATATGAATGCTGGACGATCTCATCAATGATGAAGGAGAGGCTTGAGACAGCAGAAATTTGGTTTTATAGATAGATAGATAGATAGATAGATAGATAGATAGATAGATAGTGAAGCGTATTGGATTGCTACGTGATATCTGTCCTTCTGTATGGAAGTGAATGCTGGACGATCTCATCAAAGATGAAGGAGAGGGTTGAGGCAGCAGAAATTTGGTTTTACAGAAGGATGCTGAAGGTACCATGGACAGAGCACATCTGCAACGATGAGGTGTTGGAAAGGATGCAAGCGAGAAGAAAAAACTGATAATAATGGAATGGATAAATGAGGTTCCTGGGACACGTAATGAGGAAGGAAGGCCTGAAGAACTTGTTGCTCACAGGTTGGATAAATGGAAGAAGAGACAGGGGAAAGCAGTGCAAGACGTACTTGTTAGGTCTGAGCAAATGGTTGACGGGGCTTGAAAGACATACTAAGAGAAAACTTACTGAGAGTGACAAGAGACAGAGCCAAGTGGAAGTCCGTGACCGTCTACGTCCTGAAGTGACACGCCACATGAAGAAGATTAATTTTCCTTTACGCTTTGGACTGATAGATTTAATTTTTTTCTTGGCCTTGATGACGTGGCTGACAGTTGAAAGGCTGACACCAACATTACACTACCGGTCATAAATATTAGGCTACCACAGTTTTTTTTTAAAGAAATGATGTATTTCATACTATTTTTAAGCGGATAATTAATTCTAAATGAAAATAGAATTGTTCTTTTGATATTTGTGATTTAACACATACTTAACACATGACCATTCCCAGAAAGCTATGAGAAAGCTAACATAATCCCACTGAAAAAAACAACAAAAAAAACAAAACAAAACAAAAAATCAAAAACAAAATAAAAACATACGTCTTTAAGAGAAGGTTAGGACACCACACATGATGTAAACCTTCTCTATTCAAACAATTTCATTATCTAAGATGACCACTCTCCAATTCATCTCCATATCGCTCTCATGTGTTGGTTTCTGTAACACCCACTCTTTCTTCTTTGTTTATCTAACCCTCCCTCTGTCGCTCTTTCTGTTTTATTCTCTATACCCCTTCCTCTTCTTGCTTCTCTCTCGGATGCTCAACACGGTCTGGGTTTATTAGCATTGTTACGCAGAAGAAAATCAACGCGCTTTATTCTATCAGAAAATGACTATAATCTCTAAAGAAAGCTTTCAATTTCGAAAAGTCTTTGCAGTTCAGGCGCCAAATTGTTCTCAACAACTCGTAAGGTCAGGAAACATACTTTAACCTCTCACTGTAGACAACTGCCTTTAGTTAAAATGCCCTTATTTCACACTTCTTATTCCTTTAAAATCATTTTAAAAAGAAAAATATATTATTTATAATTTATTTTAATTTCTTTTGTTGGTTGGATATTTGTGATTTATCATCCATTTCTTCTTTCATTTATTTGTTTATTATCATGATTTCAAACTCTTTTTTTGGCACACTTCTTTTAAGACTGCATCCTTTTACTAGAAGTAACATCCGTTTGTTGTTGCATACGACAGTTCACATCAGAACGCTGAAGAAATAAATTCCATAAATAATCCTTTATTTCCTATTAAAACAATGAACCATATTTTTACATAAATGTCCTCTATTAACCAATCAAGCAGATGATGCTTACAGATCTTAAAATCTGACCAGAATTAATAAAGAAAACTTCTACGGATTACGAAAGAAAAGAAAGACGTTTATGAAATAATGATTACGAAGGACATATTAAACCTCTGAAAATTATGAACATCTTGAAAGATAAACAATGATGCTTTGGAATAAAGTGAAGTAAATGTCATCCTTTAAAACAAGAATATAATCCATTTTCAAATAAAACTCGTTGGGAGATTCTCTGGATGATTAATGTCCAGTGATTGCATATGAATTACAGGATGTCACAGGGTGGGAGAATAGGTGGCTTTTGGGGAGGGATTTGGGGATAAGGAGAAGGAGAAGGATAATAGGGTAAGAAGAAAAAAATAAAATAAAAAATATGGGAAGGGTGATGCGAATACCAAAGGAGAAGATGAAAAATACTGAAGAGGGAAGGAAAAGTGGTCAAACTGAAAGAGAAAAAAATCGGAAGAAAATCAATTTTTCACTTCCTCCAGTATTTATAAAATGTGTTAAGTATATAAATTTGTTTAAATATATAAGTCTGTTATATATATTAAATAGCAGTTGCTCGGGTGCAATGAAAGCTTTAAAATCAATCCATGTTCCTGGAGCTCAGACTCAGCCTAAAGAATATGTATGTGAAGTTTGGTGAGAATCGGATAAAAATTGTGAATTTGTATAAAGGACATACAGACAGATAAACAGACACATACACTAACATCTTGCCGTTTATATATATATATATATATATATATATATATATATAATCGTTTTTCTGCACTATTGTACGAACTGCAACCTTGAAACTTCTCAATATCGTTTCTTATGTCTTTGTCTATGAGTGTATCAAATTTGATTCAAATCGGACCACTCATTCTATAACCCGATTTTTTCGATTATCGATTTTCGATGTTTATCGGGGGTAAGAACAATCGTAGACGCTTATAGTACACAACTGTGTGAATTTTCAAGAAAATCGGTTCAGCCGTTTCGAAATCTATAGGTAACGGACACACACACACAGAGACAAAGTTCCATTTATAAATAAGTTTAGATTGGTTAAATATATAAACTACTTGAAATTATTCTTAATTTTTTGTTCGATTTTCAATCATTTGATTCACTGTTAAATGACCCACGATAAGTTGAAACGCCGTAAAACAAAACAAAGCAAACAAACAAACAAACAAACAAACAAACAAACAAACAATTCTCCAACATTTAAAAGAAAAAAAAAATTGTAATAGAAATATAGAAGCCAATGATGAAAAAAGAAGGAAAAATAAGCGAATGAATATTGTGAATAAAAAAATGAATCGGGCGAAGTTGGCACAGAACGAGGAGGACAAGTGAAGAAATAAAAAAGAAAATGAATGAGTAAATGATTTAAAAGAGGTGAACAATAAATATTTGATGAAAATGAAAGAAAGAGAGAATGTCACGAAAGAAGGAGAAAAAATGAAGAATGAGTAATGAAAAAGAAAATAAATTGGGATCGAAAAAATTATACTGTCAGGAGATTTTATTTTTAATCATATCACACCGAGCAAGGCGGTAACGCCACTGATGCGCAGGGGGCTACGTAGGAAAGAAAAGATTGGAAAAGAGAAAGCCGGAAACCACATCCTAAACAGGGAACAAGAAATGAACATCTTCACTTGATCAATAGACGTGGGTGGAGTGTGAACCGGGCAATAGTTTAGTCTATCTACTCCAATCGAGAAAAAAAGAGTGAAAAGATTGGAAGAGAAAAGAGTGAAAGAACAAGAAAAAGTGAAGAAAAAATTAAGCATGCTAAGGAGGTGAAAGAGAATGAAAGCGAATACCGGCGCTGAAGAAAAATAAATAATAAAAAGAAATTATCAATATAGTGAAATTGAAAGAAAGAAAGAATGAAGGAAATGAATAAAAAAGAAATAAAAAATAGTAATAAGGGGAAGAGCAGAATGAGTTGAAATTAATGGGAGAGAGAGAGAGAGAGAGAGAGAGAGAGAGAGAGAGTGAGAGAAAGAGATGAGATGGAAAATAAATAATGAATAATGAGAAGGACATTGTTTGAGCTTAAGAAGAGAGGGAGAGAAAGAGACGGGAGAAGGAAAGAAATAAAGAGTGAATAATAAGGAAGAAGAGAAAAAGGCGGTTTAAATTAAGATTATAAAGAGAGAGAGAGAGAGAGAGAAGAGGGAAGAAAACAAAATAAAGAATGTATGATAAGCAGGAAGAAAAATACGATTGAATTTAAGGGGAGATTGCGAGTGGGGAAGAAAAACAAAGAGAGGAGAAATAATGAACAAAAAGAGAAGAATATAGTTGCATTTCGTGGGAGAGAGACCGAGCGAGCGAGCGAGCGAGCAAGCGAGAGAGAGAGAGAGAGAAGAAAACAAACTAAAGAATGTATGATAAGCAGAAAGAAAAGTGTGATTGAATTTAAGGGGGAGATAGAGAGTGGGAAAGAAAAACAAAGAGAGGAGAAATAATGAAAAAAAAGAAAAGAATATGGTTGCATTTCGTGGGAGAGAGACCGAGCGAGCGAGAGAGAGAGAGAGAGAGAGAGAGAGAGAGAGAGAGAAGTGAGTGAGTCGTGAAAAGAAAAAGAATAAAGAATAAATAATAAGTAAAAAGATGAATGCGGTTGATTTTATTGGGAAAGGAAGAGAGAGAAGGGAAGAATAAAGAGTGAAAAATGAAACATGAGGAGAAGAATAATGCAGAAGAACTTAAGAAGAGAATGAGAGAGAGAGAGAGAGAGAGTGAGTCAAAAAATAAATAAATAAATAAAAAAGAGGAAGAGAAGATTGCATTTGAAATTAAGGAGAGTGATAGAGAGAGGGACGTGCGTTGTGGTGCAGTGGATATCCGCTCGGAACGACAACTCGGGAAACCGAGTTCGAATTCCAGTTGAATACGTTGCATTCACTTACGCGCAAACACCCATGGCAAATGTACTAAACCCTCTAATCCTTCCAGTTATGGGTTAAATAACAGGACAGATTGGTTTCTATAGCCTTGGCTGGCAACCAGTCTGCCACAGAAAGCAATGGCAACCTACTGCAGGATAATCTTCTGCCCAGTCAGTCATGTCTCTTTCGAGACATGGTCGCCCAAGCGTGTATCACGTATGGCATTTAACTGACTGATAGGGAGAGACAGAGACAGGAGGTGCAAAAGAAATAATGACAGAATAATCAAGATGAAGAGATGAACAAAGTGAAAAGATAGAGAGTCAGAGAGAGAAAGAGAGAAAGAGAGAGAAAAACGAGAGTAGAAGAAGAAGAAGGAATGATAGTGAAAAGAAAACGAGAGAAAATGCCGGTTGAAATTAAAGATAGCGATAGAAAGAGATAGAGAAAGAGATAGAGAAAGAGACGGAAGGTATAAAAGAAATAATGAAAAAATAATCGAGAGGAATGAAGCGCAGAGAGAGAGAGAGAGAGAGAGAGAGGGGGGGGGAGAAGAAGACGAGAGAGACGTGAGTAGAAGTAAAAGGAATAAAGAATGATTAATAAGGAGGAGGAGGAGAAGGCGATTGAAATTAAGGAGAGAGATAGAATAAAAGAAATAATAATAATCAAGATGAAGAGATGAATTGAAGAGAAAGAGAGAGTGAGAAAGAGAGAGAGAAACGATAGTAGAAGAAGAAGGAATGAAAATGAAAAATAGAGAGAAGATATAAGTTGAAATTAAAGACAGAGATAGAGAGAGACAGAGACAGATGGTGTGAAAGAAATAACGAAAGAATAATCGAGATGAATAAAGCGAAGAGAGAGAGAGAGAGAGAGAGAGAGAGAGAGAGAGAGAGAGACGAGAGAGACGAGGCTAGAGTAGAAGAAGAAGAAGGAATAATGAATGAATAATATGGAGAAAAAGAAAAATGTAGATAAGTTGAGAGAGAGAGAGATAGAGAGAGAGTGAGAAAGACAGAGAAAGAGAGTGAGAGTGAGTGAGTGAGTGAGTGAGTGAGTGAGTGAGAGAAAGGTGAAGGAAACAGAAATATAGAAGATCTATACAGAGAAGAAGTTAGATGAAAGAGAGAAGGAAGGAAGAAAGAAAAAATAAGAAAGAAAAAGAAGTAGATGATAATAATAATAATAATAATAATAATAATAATAATAATAATAATAATAATAATAATAATAAATGGCCAATATCCAGAACGTGCCAATAAATCTAATTTTGATAAAGTCAATACTCATCGATGGTTACGTGAATCTGGACTAAAGTCTGAGAAATTGAAATAGAAAAACATATGGAAATTGAAAACAAGTATCGTACCAGTCAGAGTGGGTGCACTTGGAATTATAAAAAAAAATGGAACAAAAAACACATTGAAAGAATCCCTAAAAACCCCAGCGTAAGAGATATACAAAAACTTTTCTTGTTAAGTACAGCCCACACACTAAGGAAAACTTTTTTTTATATGTAACGCTTGGGATGTTAGAGAAGATAGAAAAAAATCATGAATTGGAGCCATAACAACACACCACCACCTGCCTTAGGTCTTCTCGCAGATTTTACTCTTGCAACGCAAGACCAAAATCTTTATTCTTGCAGCGCAAGACCAAAATCTTTTCACTAGGAACTTTCAGCAGATATTAAACATAATAATATAGATCCAAAATACAGGTTCCGTGATAAATACTAAGAAACAATAGACCATCTAATCTCAGGATGTTCTGTACTTGCCCCAAATGAATATGAAAATTGTCACGATAGAGTGTGGCAATATTTACATTAGACACTGTGCAAACACTATGGAAAATATGTAAACAAACACTAGTGTGAGCATCATCCAGCACCGGTTACAGAAATAGAAGATGTCACCATTCTATGTGGTTACACCATCCATAAAGACAGGAAAATTGAAACAAATAAGCCGGACATTATTGTTTAAAACTAAAAAGAAAAAAAAACCTTGCATATTAATTCATATATGGCTTGCCAAGCGGATTGTAACATAGCAACCAAGGAATTCGAAAAACTGTCAAAATATAAAGACCTGGAAATTGAAATAGAAAAAAAAAAAAATTGAAAACAAGTATCGTACCAGTCGTAGTGGGTGCACTTGGAATGATAAAAAATGGAACAAAAAACACATTGAAAGAATCCCTGGAAACCCCAGCGTAAGAGATATACAAAAAAATTTCTTGTTAAGTACATTCCACACACTAAGGAGAACATTTTATATGTAACGCTAGAGATGTTAGAGGAGATAGAAAAAAACATGAATTGGAGCCATAGCAACACACCACCACCTGCCTTAGTTCTTCTCGCTGACTTTGTAGGTAGTGCGACCATAGCAGAAATATAAATATAATAATAATAATAATAATAATAATAATAATAATAATAATAATAATTTGCTTTAATTGGAGAAATACGGAATAATGTCCTTTTAATAAGGAGAATCCGGAAGATGAGACGCTGTAAAAGAAAACCAGGAAAAGAATGAAAGGAGAAAAACAAAGAGAGAGAAAAAAAGAAGAGAACACCGGGAAGGACAAAGGAGAAATAAGGAAATACAGAAGAAAAAAAAAAGCAAGATGAAAAATAAAATAGAAAATCAAGGAGAATCCAGTAAAAAAAAAAAATTGATTCGAGAATAAGAAAAAAGTGAAAAGAAACCATAAACAATCTTGAATGACTTCTACCGAGCAGATGTCAGACTGGAAGACAAAAAAAAAAAAGAAAAAAAAAAGTGAGTGAGGAGAATGAAACGTTAGCGATGGCGGTGGCGTGGGCGAATGACAAATTTATTTAATTGTGCAATCATCCATTGAAAGTCTTCTGCTCCGTTGCCTGCCTATGAGCAACGGCGTTTACTAGTCGAAAACACCGAAATATATTAGAACGCTTCATATTCCTGACGTACGACTACACGCGCATCCATCTTGAAAGATAGAAAAACTGAATATTTTCCAAATCATTTAGGCTACTAACACATTAACACAACTTTTGAACATAAATGAACACTTAACTGCGTTATATATATATATATATATATATATATACTATGAAAATTAAAATGGAAAAGATCTTTCGCCTGTTGATGTAATTCAATAATTGCAACGTAAAATTGAGTTGTAAACATTCAAGTTTAATTTTTCTCTTTACTTTTAATTTGTGTTGAGGTTTAATATATATATGTATACTTTTCTTCCACACACACACACACACACACACACACACACACACACACACACATATATATATATATATATATATATATATTCAGAAAAAAAGGACAAAGAGAGAGAATTAATACCAGAAAAATATTTGCCCCTTAGTTGATAGATGTTATGTATATATAAATGTTATGTTCATCATCCCGACACTAAAGTTACATAGACAATTATGAGATCATTCCGTACACTCATCAGTGGATATATATATATATATATATATATATATATATATATATATATATATATTATTATTATTATTATTATTATGTCATTTTTCATCATATTTCGATTTCTGCTTTGGTCTCACTACCAACCAAGTCTGCGGGGAGACCTAAGGCAGGTAGTGGCGTGTTGTTATGGCTCCATTTCATGTTTTTCTATCTTCCCTATCATCCCCAGCATTACATAGATAAAGTTTTCCTTAGTGTGTGGGCTGTACTTAATAAGACAATTTTTTGTATATCTCTTAAGCTGGGGTTTCCAGGGATTCTTTCAATGTGTTGTTTTGTTCCATTTTTTATCATTCCAAGTGCACCTACTATCACTGGCACAACTCTTGTTTTCAATTTCCACATTTTTCCTATTTCAATTTCCAGGTCTATTATTATTATTATTATTATTATTATTATTATTATTATTATTATTATAATCAACACCCTCAGTTTATATTGTTATTATTTTTATATTTTTATTTTGTTTTATTATGTACTACTATTTATTATGGTATTTCATTTATTCTGAATAATTGTAATATTGCAATGATTTAATATGGTAATTTATAAGCATGTTTCTTATTTATATATTATTGTTTAATTATGTTATTGTAATAATTTTAATGCATAGATCTTTAGTATTTTATTATTTCATTGAAAGTTTCTAACCGTTAATGCTATTTTTCCAAACATTACTTTTTATTTATAAAAAGTTCGTACAATACTTTTATTCATTATTTTCACTAGAATTTTAAGCGGTAATATATTTCATTTATGATTCATACTTATTTACGCTCACATTCATACATTATTCTTTCATATATAGTGGGTATATCTTATTTCTTCTTTTTCTAGTTGCAGTAGGATTCCGTTCTAGTGATGGGTAATTGTATACAGTTGCAGGTTCACGGAATTTGGCCTTGTGGTAGATAGCCCACCATAAGTCATAAAATGATTATAAAGTCAAGAAAGGCAAATTGTGTTGAAAATAACATTTATATATACACATTTCAATTAATGTTTTACAATTAAAGCAATACTTGAATATAAAGGTCCAACGGAGGTTAGAATTTTAATGGCAAATAATGAGCTGAAAGAGATAAAAGGCTTAGGAATGTGGAGAGCGGAGGTATGTGAGGGATGTCTTTGAAGTAGTCGCTCCTGAGGTCAGTAAGTACTTTTTAGACAGGGAGAAGGAAAGAGGCCAGCGTAGTAACCACTTGACTTAGGTCAAGGAGAGACACTGGTTACTCTGGCGTGTCTGTCTGTCTGCTGGGATCTTGTCTGTATCCGCTTTTTATATCTGCTTTTTGGATCAAAACAGCTCGTTTTTTGGATTTTATACTTGTATTTGATTCTGGGCTTCCCATTGGCTGGTAAATAAAATTCACGTAGGCTCGCAAAATGGAAATTTGATATTTGATTAATTTTTATTTTTCAACCGGAACATCTGCGCGAATATACCTGCGCAGAGACGATTTTTGTTCCATTGCTTTCTGGTTGTTATAGAGCAAACATTCGGTCCCTCGCTTTTGCTCGGCCGGCATCACCACATATACACATACATTTATAAATGATTCTCTAACATTATTTAAAATAGAAAATCATTCCCTCTTTACTGATTCATAAACGCACGCATTCACACATGTTTTCTCTCAACACATACATTCATAACTGATTCTCTCAATGTATTTAAAAAGAAGATTCGTTCCATCACTTGACACATGTATACAATATTCTTACGTATTTTAAACGAAAATGTATTTGGTCACTGTCAGTCAAACATACTAATGTTATCGACATATAAACACACTTAGTTCGTCTATGGTCTGGTTGCGCTTAACACACATTATTTTCGCTTACATACATTTACATTCATAGTAACATCTAATGTTTTTACTACGCGTTGGCACACAAACTTAAAAAGACATCCGTTTTTTCTTCTACATTTAATATTCATCCATTGCTTTATCACACATGACACATATCTGTCCATTGAAACTATACTTCAATCAATATACTGTCTCTTGGATTTTGAAATTATTCGTCTTTAATAAATCTCTGAAGAAGCTTGTTAAAGTGAAACGTTAGATTAAAGACACTTTTTTCCTACTTGTTCTTTACTTATTCTATTCATCTTGCCGGATTCCTATCCATATATTCAATTCATATATATATATATATATATATATATATATATATATATTAATTCAGATACTTCAATCCAAGGGAAAAAAGCAGGAAGGTAAATTCCAAAAACCCGATCCTAATTAATATTAAAAATTTTATTTTAATATTAAAAAATGATACAGGAAGAGAGCTCCATGTAATAAAATATTACAGAGCAAATATATATTAAAAAAGGATTAATTCAAAGATGTTGAATGGCCATTTCGATGTGAAGTTCCCCACGGGGGATAACACATCACCTCAGCAACAGAAAAATCCTTTCAGAAACTGGAGCCAGTTTCTGAAAGGATTTTTTAAAAATATATATATATATATATATATATATATATATATATATATATATATATATATATATAAGAAAAGAGTAGACAGACACAAATATAAGAAAAGAGTAGACAGACAGAAATATAAGAAAAAATAGGTAGACACGTTATTTCATGGCAAATCGGAAGTGTGGCCTATTTCAGGCAAACCATCATCAGCTTCCGTCTTTATTGTACAGAAGATTTTGAAATCTTCTGTACAGTAAAGACGGAATCTGATGATGTTTCACCTGAAATAGGCCACACATCCGATTTACCATGAAATAACGTGTCTACCTATTTTTTCTTATATTTGCTCCATATGTATTTATATACATATATATTTAGAGCTCTCTTAGAGTGTTATCCTCACACTGTATGGACAGAATACTGCTTTGGATTCTTCTGTATCTACAATGCATATATTGATAGTCATATCTTCTATGAGATTTTTTAATAAAAACAATAAAAACATAATTTACTGCAACACAAGAGCTGTTGTGTTTCTATACTACTTGTTAGTATTTTAAAGGACTGCCTGATGAGCTATTAATAAGTAGGACCGAAACACGACAGCTCTTTTGTTGCAGTAGATTATGTTTTTATTATAAACACTTATCATAAAAATATTACTATAAATATTGCTTTAAGTATCGAGCACTTTTTATAAAAGCAAATTACTACGAATGGTAGACTGTTAATCTATTTGTTTGTACTATTTCTCTCTCTATATATAGTCATCCGCAGACAAATCTGATTTGCTGTATCACAGCTCATCAGTACGGTTAGACAGCCGATTGCCTTTTACCCAGGATTGAAACTAGACCGAATCGATATCAATTGGTGATTCTACCACTGAGCTATGGTAGAAGAAGGCGAACTTTTAGCGTGATATATACAATGTAACATACGCCAGTAGCTGAGAGTGTTCAAATTAATTACTGAATCAACAATGCGTAGATGCTTGAGTAACTACCATCTCTCCACAGTGATCATTCAGGGTGTTAGAGCGTTAATAGTCATTCGCAGACAGATCTGTTTTTCTGTATCACAGCTCACCAGTACGGTTAGACAGCCGATTGCTTCTAGCCAGGATTGAAACCCGACCGAATTGACATCAGTTCTACCTCTGAGCTATGGGCGCTTGGTAGAAGAAGGCGGACTTTTAGTGTGTTAGATACAATGTAACATACGCCAGAAGTTGAGAGTGTTCAAATTCATTACTGAATGAAGGATGCATATATATATATATATATATATATATATATATATATATATGACGCTCTACACTTGTATCGAGCACTCTTTATAAAAGTAAATGCATGAACAAAAGGTTAAGAAAGCTACGGGTTCAACAACTTAGTTACAACACTATATATATATATATATATATATATATATATATATATATATATATATATTCGTGTTTGGTCGTATTTGGTCTGGCCTTTTCTAATAGATCTTACAGCCATGGGTGGCCCTACAGGAGTTGTAACTCCAGAAGTCTTCGTCCTTTATCATGACTAGGGACGACCGTATGTATTTTACAGTGGACGTCGGAGTGAACTGTTCGTTATTGAATGTACTACATTGACTTATTATTTCTTTAAGGCTAATTGTCATGGCGCAGGACGCTTTCTAGAAGCTGAGTAGAGTATTAAAAGACAGGAAAATTTCACTAGCAACAAAGAAGAGAGTACTGTGTTGCTATGTGATGTTAGTTCTTCAATATGTGAATACTGGACAATCTCATCGAAGATGAAGGAAAAACTTGAAGCAACTGCAATGTGGTTCTACAGAAGGATACTGAGCATATCATAGACTAAACGTGAGTAATGATGAGGTTTTGGAAAGGATAGAAACGAAAAGGAAATTAATAGTGAGCATCAGAACTTGATACTAACAGGTCAGATAGAGGGAAAAAGAGACAGGGGAAAGCAGCGGATAACATATTTGAAAGGGCCTGAGCAGGTGGGTGGCAGGACGGGGGTTGTGTTCTGTAACAGGCAAAAGCGTGCTAAGAGCCACCGGGGATAGGGAGACGTGGAAGGCTATGATCGCCTACGTCCTGAAAGAACAAGGCACATAAAAGAAGAAAAATGTCATTAATAAAACCGAATCAATAAATAAGAAAATTATAAAATTTATAAAAGTATGATATTATCATTAAATATATTAGAATATTTTTATTATATTTTATTATATTTGCTGCTAAAAGTAAATACAAGGTAACCAAAAAAGTTCTGTCTGTTTTTCGGACAGCCGGAAGCAGAAACACCAGAAGTTATAAAAAACACGCGCACCGCGCCCGGCCATCAGTTATATGTTCTGAGAAGGATGGAAGTGTCTAGAGATCTCGTTCGAGGCTATTTGTTTACGACTTCAAAGTGGATTTATCAGCAGTCGCATCAAATTGCTGCATATTCAAGCGTTTGGGGATGGTGCTGTGGATGAAGGTACTGCAACGCGTTGGTTTTGAAAATTCAAGTCGGGAGATTTGTCTCTCCATGATGAGCCGCGCAGTGGACGACCACGAGTCTTGAATGACGGAGTTCTGGAGGCGGACATTGAAGAGAACAGTAGTCTAACGTGTGGTGAACTTGCAAAACAGTTCAACGTTTCCGATGAAACAGTTAGACGTCACCTGCACCGCCTAGGTAAGACATTTGAAGATATCTTGTTGTTGCTGTTGGTGTTTTCTTTTCCTTCTTCTATTTTGTATTGGTTGAGTCTGCGACGGACCTGTCTGTCGGTTATTTGGTTTCTCTTATCTCTGCCCCTTTCTGACCGTCTTGACCGGTCACAGAACGTTCAATTAGTGAAATTTCTCATGTGACCGGCCTCAGCAGGCATTTTCGTTTTCATATATTAATTTTCGATTCCCTATCAAATCAGGATCAAGAATTTTACTTTTCCTATAACTTGTGAAATTTGCCTTGGTATGAGTTTTCCCAAAAGGCTTTTAGTCGTTTGGATCCGATTTTGCGGGTGTGTAATTCGTGTAGTTTTAGCGATAGGTACCGACTTAGCGGCTCGACTATAGCCACTTCCCCACCGACGGGATGCGGCCTCCCTTTGTCTGTTCTATAAATACTTTCATGGCTTCTGCTCCAACGAACTTAAGTCACTGGTGCCTCTGCAACAGGTGTTTACTCGTGCAACCAGATTGGCAACTGTGTCCCACTCATTCACAATTAGATTAACCAAATGCAGACGACAATTCTACTCCTACAGCTTCTTCTCTCGCACTTCCCGCCTGTTGAACTCGCTTCCATATTGCTGCTTTCCTGATGGCTACAACCTCCAGGAATTTAAATGCAATGTCAATACTCATCTATTAACCACTTGACTCTAGTTCTTTCGCCACCCCGTATATCCTTTCCTTTCTCTCCATCTTTGCAACTGTCATCACACCTGTATTCTCATCTTTCTATTGCTCCTTTCTAACTGGTTCGTCTTCCTCTTCACTCTCTTCTACTTAATCTTTTTACTCTTATGTAGCCCCCTGCACATCAGTGGCATTGCCGTAATACTTTGACTTATTACTTTTATGACAATAATAGAAACGAATAAATCAATAAAAATTTATAAAATGAATAAAAGTATAAAATTACCCTTTAATATATAAGAAAATTATTTATCATTGTCGTTGATTAAAATAAATATTTCAGAGATAAATTATAAATGAAGAAATTCACTAATGAACTAAAAAGAAAAAAATCAACAAAACAAAATAACTTTAAGTCTGTCAAAGTTTTTCCTAGAAATTTGAAAATACATACTCGGCTATAAAAATTGTTAGTTCAGTCAACAAATAAGAAAAGGATAACAAAATAAATTCATTGGTAAATATTAAAATGTTTCAATAATAAATCATTGTTAGAAAAATCGACGATACTAGACAAGCAGTCAATGATAAACAAAACAAACATTACGACTTAAAATGCATTTCCTACAATTACGAAAACGATGTCCACTTTCATAAAAACCAGAAACGTTACGGTTAAACATAAGTACAGAAATATTCATGCCAGATTAAAAGTAGTTCAGCAAATCTTTTTCTTCTTCTATGTGCATTGTCTTTTCGGGACGTAGGCGATCATGGCCTCCCACGTCTCTGTATCCCTGGTGGCTCTTAGCACACTTTCTCCTGTAACATCTCGCAACCCCCGTTCTGTCATCCACCTGCTCAGGTCCTTCAAATACGCTATCTTCCGTTTTCCTCTGTCGCTTTTCCTCTCCATCTGGGCTGTTAGTATCAGGTTCTCCAAGCCGTCTTTCCTCATTGCATGTCCAATGAACTTCAGTTGTCTTTTACTGATGCTTACTATTAATTTCCTTTTCATTTCCATTCTTTCCAAAACCTCATCATTGCTCACATGCTCGGTCCATGATATCTGCAGCATTCTTCTGTAGAACCAAATTTCAGCTGCTTCAATTTTTTCTTCATCTTTGTTGATATTGTCCAACATTCGCTGCCATATTGAGGAACTGACATCACGTAGCAATGCAGTACTTTTTTCTTTGTTTCTAGTAAAAGTTTCCTGTGTCTTAATATTTTATTCAGCTTCTGGAACGCGTCCTTCGCCATTCCAATTCGCCTTCGGATCTCTGTGTCGCACTTTCTATCTTCTATTTGAACAGTTTCCAGGTATTTGAATGTTTGTACCGGCTTGATTTTAATATTTTCTACCTGCATTTGGCATTTTGGGTTGCTCTTTTTGCTGGTGACCATGCATTCGGTTTTCTTGCAGTTTATTTGTAGTCCTTTTTGTACTTTCTGTAGGAGCAGAAAGCATTAAATGTTCTTACTATAATAATTCTTGATGATATTAGACATTCTTATTAAAACAAGTAAACCTGCTAAAACAATTATTTAAAAAATAAAACCAATGTATACAACGACTTCCAAAAAGTAATAATTAAATATTGTAAATGCATAATAACATAACAAAATTATAATATAACAGTCAAACAAAACAAACCTCCGCCGGCAATACCGACATAATCTCAGGGATTAGCAAGTGATGATTATTAAATGAAAATAACTGTAATGAAGTTGACCTATCTCAAGAGAGAAATTACAATATAAATGTAAAGTGAACTCAGGACAATTTCGCTAGAATCAAAGAAGAGAGTACTGAATTGCTATGTGATGTCAGTTCTTCAATATGGCAGTGGATGCTGGACAATATCATCGAAGATGAAGGAAAAACTTGAAATATGGTTCTACAGAAAGATGCTTCAGATTTCATGGCTCGAGCATGTGAGCAATGATGAGGTTTTAAATAGGATGGAAACGAAAAGGAAATTATTAGTGAGCATCAGGAAGAAACAGCTAAAGTTCCTGAAACATGAAGGAGGGCTTGGAGAACCTGATAATAACAGGCCAGATAGAGGGAAAAAGAGACAGGGGAAAGTAACGGATAACATATTTGAAGAGCCTGAGCAGGTAGTTGACAGAACGTTGATTGCGTAGTGTAACATGAGAAAGCGTGCTAAGAGCTACCAGGGATAGGGAGACGTGGAAGGCCATGATCGCCTACGTCCTGAAGAGACAGGGCACATAGAAGAAGAATATATATGCCAACTGTTTAGGAGAAATTATAATGTGGGTATAAAATGCGGGATCAATTCTATATTATAATCAATATATAAACTGATCCCTCATTTTGTGGCCATGCTAGTTTCTATATATTTATATTCTTGATTTATGGGCTTGCGCTAGTGGATGATGGAAAGAGGATTGCATGGTGTAACATGAGAACGCGTGCTAAGAGCAACCAGGGATAGGGAGACGTGGAAGGCCATGATCACTTACCTCCTGAGGGGACAAGGCACATAGAAGAAGAATATATATGCCAACTGTTTAGAAGAAATTATAATGTGGGTATAAAATGGGGGATCAATTCTATATTATAATCAATATATAAACTGATCCCTCATTTTGTGGCCATGCTAGTTTCTATATATTTATATTCTTGATTTATGGGCTTGCGCTAGTGGATGATGGAACGAGGATTGCATGGTGTAACAGGAGAAGGCGTGCTAAGAGCCACCAGGGATAGGGAGACGTGGAAGGCCATGATCGCCTTCGCCCTGAGGGGACAAGGCACATAAAAGAAGAAGACAATTGTTTATAAGAATTGTTTCCTAATGCTTACCGCCTGGTGAATCAGATTGGTGAAATTACAGTCGTGAGTGATTGACCTTTTTATATATTAATTTTTGATAACGCTCTGCCTATGAACATTCTCGTATCATTAGCAAACATTTGTGCAGATGGTACAACAATTCATGGAAGTTGGTATGTCAAGGATATGCGTGGTGGTGCATTGGATATCGGCTCGGAGCGTAAAATTGTGGAGCCGAGTTTGAATTCCAGTTGAATTCCCTGCAATCACTTACACGCAAATACCCTTGGGAAAGGTATTAATCCGTCTCTTCCTTACAGTTATGGGTTAAACAACAAGACAGATTGGGTTCTGTAGCCTTGGCTGGCAACCAGGCTAACGCAAAAAATAATGGCAACCTACTGCGGGATAATTTCCAGCTCTGTAAGTTATGTCTCTTTCGAGACATGATTGCTCAAGTGTGTATCACGTATGGCACTTATGTGAGTCAGTTAAGTGCCATACGTGATGCACGCGTGGGTGATCATGACTCAAAAGAGACATGACTGACTGGGTAGATTTTCCCGCAGTGCGTTGCCATTACCTTCTGCGGTAGAATGATTGTCACCCAAGGCTACAGAACCCAATCTACATTACTATTTAATTCATAGGTGAAGAGATAAGAAATTGATTAGTACCTTTTCCAAGAGTATCTGGAATTCGAACTCGGCTCTCTGAATTCTCATTCCGAGCCGATATCGACTGCCCCACAGCTTATATCACTTCATGGAGACACATTCACAAATCAATTTGTACGGAAACTTGAATACGATATTTAAGTTTACCATACTCTTATGCTTAGGCGTGTTTGCGTGATTACAATTGCAGTCACATGATCAAATTTTAGCTCTATCGCTGATGTAGTGACCGCGCCGCTAACAGCGGTCACCAAGGAGGAAAAAAGAGTAATGGTCTGAACCTACAAAGAACATACTGCCTCATCGATAATAACTCACCGGTTTGCCAGTCGTACTTTGAGCTTGCTGAATTTTCACGTCAGTAGTGGATGATGACGGGCTTCCTGCTTCTTCGTGTGTCACTCTTTTTCAACTTCTCGCTCTACTCATAAACACTTCTGCACAGTATTGTGTTAAAACCATCCGTTTAATTGCAGCCCTTGACACACGTTCGATCATTGTTCTTTGTTTCTACTTAGTGCATACTTCTAGCGGAGCGGCCCTGTTCACATTGTAAATGATAGGCTTATTCTAGCCGAAAGTAACTGACTCCGTTTAGGTATTCTTTCATTTTATAAGAGTCAGAATCGACTAACAATTGAGTATCTCTATCATATGTGGTCTGGAGCTGCTTAATCTTTCTTTTCCAACCTTGATATAATTCACGGTTGTTTAGGCGACGTTGTGGCAAAAGACTTTTTATTTCAACACTGCAATCTATTTTTTATAGGCACAAACTCTTCAGCCTATAACAAATCTGTTATTTACTTCGAGGTTCTTGACAAAATCCAGCGGAGAATCTGTAATGTGATCGATACCGACTTGGCAGCTCAGCTGCAGTCGCTGTCTCACCGGCTTTCCTGTGCATTTTCTATAAATACTTTCACGGTTTCTGCTCCAATGAACTTAGATCACTGGTGCCCCTAACTGCATCCCACCATTTTACAGTGAAACTGTTAGGGCGCCGCTCCTATTTGACTACAAATGGACTGCTCCCATTGCTATATATATATCAATGGTGGATTCTCTACAAGAGAGTCGCTTGAGAGTCACTAGACTTACGACTCTACGACACTGTCAGCTCTCTGCCTTCAGGTAGAGGGCGCTCTCTGCTTCAATAACCCAAGTCGTGGTTCCGCCGAAGAGTAGAAACACGACTGGGGAAAAATAGACAGATATTTTTTGGCCCGGCTATATGGCCGGGAATACCCACTATAAAATGACCATGTGTCACATCCAGCCTACGTGGGAAGGCTAGTAAATACAGTCGTAGAGAGTCACTAGACTGACGACTCTACGACGCTGTCAGCACTCTGCCTTCGGGTAGAGGGCGCTCTCTGCTTCCGAGCAGAGAGCAATAACCCAGTCGTGGTTCCGCCGAAGGGTAGAGGCACGACTGGGCAAAAATAGACAGACATTTTTTGGCCGGGCCATATAGCCCGGAAATCCCAGATATAAACTGACCATGTGTCATATGTTGCCCTTACTGGGAGGGACGACTAAATAATGATTCGTAGAGAGTCACTTGAGAGTCTCTAATGAGTTACTGAAGAGTCAGTGCGAGTCAGTGAAGAGTTAGTCACACTTCCGGTGGCGTACCGGAAGTAATCACGTATACACACGTCTTACGACGGATTGGACTCTTGTATCTTTCTATTGTAAATATTACTAATCGCTTCTGTACATACTAACCGTCTTTCCGCGGAATACAACTTATATTCTGATTCTGTTGTTGAGTTATTCATTTATACTTGGCGACATAACAGAAACTGACAAAATGTAACCGCAATTTCTACTCTAACAGCTTCTTTTTACGCATTTCTCGCCTATGGAATTCCCTTCCATATACTTGCTTCTCCGACAGCAACAATCTCCAGGAATTTAAATGTAAGGTCAACAGACATTTCCTATCTCAGTAACTCGCACCCATTTTCTCAAGTTCTTTTTTCCAAATACTCCACCCCCATTCTCGGTATACTTATTCGTCTATTACCCTCCTCATGACATCCCCTATAACTTACCCCCCTTCTCATCACTTTCCCCTATCTAACTCCCTGCGCAACAGTGGCAGTAGAATCCATGCTTGGGGTGACATGATTAAAAAAATGGGGAAATGTTAAACGGAAGCGCATTGTTTAGTTCAAACATTCGACTATAGGAGACGGAAAAAGTGATCAAAGTTCGATTCCTCCTGGAAAAAGCACATATATATAGACGGTCATTAACACTCAGGACACTTCATACTACGTCCAGAAAGTCAAATCACCACCATAGCCCTCGCATCCCAAATGAAAGGAGGAATTTCTGCTTAATTTTCCACAAGAACCGCTAATTTGGGGAAGAGTTTACCATGTGGATGTTTTTTTACAATCTCCATCTCTTCTGATCAATGGTCAATTCTTATTTGTTCTGACTTCCTACTGTTATATTCGGGATGTGCGTGCTGGTGTAGTCGATATCAGTTCGAGAAATCGGGGACCCGAGTTCGAATTCAAGTTTAGTTCCCTGCATTCACTTACGTGTAAATACCCTTTGGAAGGGTATTAATCATTCTCTTCCCTCCAGTTATGGGTCAAATAACAGAACACATTGGATTCTATAGCCTTGGCCGGCAACCAGTCTACCGGAAAAAGCAATAGCAAACTTCTACGGGATAATCTTCTGCCCAGTCAGTTATATTTCTAAAGCAACACGAGTACTCAAATGTTTTTCACGTATAGCTTCTTAAGTGACTGATTATTATATTCATAAACACGAACTTATTTAGTTACGCGCTGATTTTTGTGGCTCCTACGAAACTAAGCTTGAAACTTTCCAGAAAACTAGGATTTTATTTTTATTCTAAGTCATGCTTATTTGAATTTCACAAACAATATCTATCTATCTATCTATCTATCTATCTATCTATCTATCTATCTATCTATCTATCTATCTATCTATGTCAACCTTTTCTTATCTATCTATCTATCTATCTATCTATCTATCTATCTATCTATCTATCTCAGTCCGTTCATATCTATCTATCTATCTATCTATCTATCTATCTATCTATCTATCTATCAATCTCAAGCTATTCTTATCTATCTATCTATCTATCTATCTATCTATCTATCTATCTATCTATCTATCTATCTATCTATCTATCTATCTATCTATCTATCAATCTATCTATCTATCTATCTATCTATCTATCTATCTATCTATCTAATCCTATTCTTATCTATCTATCTATCTATCTATCTATCTATCTATCTATCTATCTATCTATCTACCTATTCTATCTATCTATCTATATATCAGTTTATTGATATCTATCTATCTATCTATCTATCTATCTATCTATCTATCTATCTATCTATCTATCTATCTATCAACCTATTCTTATCTATCTATCTATATATCTCAGTTTATTGATATCTATCTATCTATCTCAGTTTATTGATATCTATCTATCTATCTATCTATCTATCTATCTATCTATCTATCTCAGTTTATTGATATCTATCTATCTATCTATCTATCTATCTATCTATCTATCTATCTCAGTTTATTGATATCTATCTATCTATCTATCTATCTATCTATCTATCTATCTATCTATCTATCTCAGTTTATTGATATCTATCTATCTATCTATCTATCTATCTATCTATCTATCTATCTATCTATCTATCTCAGTTTATTGTATCTATCTATCTATCTATCTATCTATCTATCTATCTATCTATCTATCTATCTATCCCGTACCTTTTTTTCTAATTTCACAACATCTCTCTGTCTGTTGACACCTTTATCCGTCAATATTTTACAGATTTTTTCTATATAATTTCTACTGGTTTTTATTGCAAGTCTCAGCACGTAATTTCACAATCATTACGCATGCTGCATGGATCGGAAATAACTAACCTGCAACGAGTTTTGAAATCGGATAATGAAGTCAGTTCCGACACGGTTCGATTTGAATGACGTGTTCGCATTGACCTACGTGGCCTCAACGATGAGTCGCTGCTCGTATCGGAGAGGCAAACAGCGATAACGGAGTGCGGTTTCATATCTCAGTGCAAGATAATTCTTGATTTGTGATCCGCGCTGCACATTTGGCGCTCTTCGAAGATAAAAACGAATCCCGTATTTAGATAGAAATGAATAAAGTATGAAAAGAGAAAGAACAAGAAAATTAACAACGACAACATGTAGGGAAAAACTAACCGCAGTATATACACATTCTCACATATAATCACACAGTTGTATATTAATTTTTATGGATTTTTTTCATTTATTCATCATATGAACGTTTATTTTTATTTTATTTTTTTTTAATCATTTCACCCCGAGCAAGGCGGAAATGCCACTGATGTGCAGGGGGCTACATAACTGTAAAAAGATTAATTAAAAAAGAGTGAGGAGTACAATCTAGTAAGAAAGGAAGAGTAGAAAGCTGAGAATGCAGGTGCGATGACAGATAAATAGGTAGATAGAAAGAGAAGGTTATACGGGGGTGGGGAGAGAGCTAGTGTCCAGTGGTTAGTAGATGAGTATTGACTTTGCATTTAAATTTCTGGAGGTTGTAGCCGTCACGAAAGCAAGAATACGGGAGCGAGTTCCACAGGCGGGAAGTGCGAGAGAGGAAGCTGCAGGAGTAGAATTGTCGTCTGCATTTGGCTAACCTGACTGTGAATGGGTGGGACCCAGATGCCAGTCTGGTTGCACGAGTAAACACCTGTTTTGGAGGCACAAGTGACTTAAGTTCGTCCGAGTAGAAGCCATGAAAGTATTTATAGAACAGACAAAGGGAGGCCACATTTCGACTATGGGGAAGTGGCTGCAGTATTTTCGGAGGGTAGACGAGTACTTTAGTTGCCATCACGGGTGTTATATATTTGGCGGTTTAAATAAAAAAATTAAAAAAAACCCAAAAATCTCATGGATAGTAGGTCAAGACCGTTTTCTCACCAAATATATCGTTTGTTTGAGTTTTGTTTAAGGCATATCAACCTCTGTGGGTTCTTTAATGCCAAAATGGTAGGGTGTTAAAGTATTTCTTTTTCATGTGGATGTGAGTTGTGGGGCAGTGGATATCGGCTCAGAACGAGAAATCGGGGAGGTTCAAATTACAGATGAATCCATTGCATTCACTTACGCACAAATACCTTGGTAAAGGTATTAATCCGTTTTCTTCCTTCCAGTTATGGGTTAAATAACAAGACAGATTGGGTCCTATAACCTTGACTGGCAGCCAGTCTACTGCAGAAAGCAATGGCAACCTACTGCGGGATAATTTTCTGCCCAGTCAGTCATGTCTCTTTCGAGACATGATCGCCCAAGCCTGTTTCACGTATGGCACTTAACTGACTTAACCGACTGACTTTTTCATGCTCGGTTAGTGTAAGAGGGTTGATTTAATCAGATTTTGATTAAAAATTTTATTATCTTTTTATCTTTTAGAAAACTGAAGATGTCTTCTTGTTTTGTATTCAAAAATTTGTTGCTGGTAATAAATTTTTTTCAAAAATGTATTATGGCAATAATTTTTATTTCCTTCAAAAATGTGTTATAGTAATGTTTCTTTTTTTTCCTTCAAAAATGTATATTTTCATAAAAGTCTATTCTTAAGTATATATTACTATAAAAGTGTATTTTTATACATTCGTAGTGTTTTGACTCCAGTTTGGGGGTTAACTATTTGCCCATAGCTGGGACTCCGGGTCAGGGTGGACCTGGGAACAACAGCAATTAAGAGGTGGTTCTACACTCCTCACAACCTCCCAAATAGAAGCTTTGCTGCCGGATACAGTTTACCGTCATATCCAGGACCTAAAAAATATCGTTTATATTTATAAGAAATAAAATTGGATTCAAAATAAATTTAAAAAGTCTGTTTTTCATAATCCGAGTACATTTTTTTAGTTCTATGGATATCGGCTCGGAAAAAGAAATAGGAGAGTCGAGTTCGAATTCCAGTTAAATACGACACATTTACTTATGCGCAAATATTCTCATGAATGGTTTTAATCCATCTCTTCTCCCTCCAGCTATGGGTTTATTAGCAAAACAGATTAAATTTTATAGCTTTGGTTGACAACCAGAATGCCGCAGAAAAAAATAGCGAACTAGTGTGGAGAAATTTCTGCCTAGTTAGTAGTGGAACGAAAGTGACTAAGCGTGTAAAAATTATGGCACTTAACTGACTGATATGGATAAAAGGATTAAATAGCAAGACACATTGAGTTCTATAGCATTGCTTTGGCATCCGCTTTAACTCAGAAAGAAACGACAACCTATTAGGGGAAATCTTCTTTCTACTTTCGAGACATGATCGCCCAAGCGCGTATCATATATGGCACTTAACTGACTGATATGGATAAAAGGATTAAATAGCAAGACACATTGAGTTCTATAGCATTGCTTTGGCATCCGCTTTAACTCAGAAAGAAACGACAACCTATTAGGGGAAATCTTCTTTCTACTTTCGAGACATGATCGCCGAAGCGCGTATCATATATGGCACTTAACTGGCTGATATGGATAAAAGGTTTAAATAGCAAGACACATTGAGTTCTATAGCATTGCTTTGGCATCCGCTTTAACTCAGAAAGAAACGACAACCTATTAGGGGAAATTTTCTTTCTACTTTCGAGACATGATCGCCGAAGCGCGTATCATATATGGCACTTAACTGGCTGATATGGATAAAAGGATTAAATACAAGCACAGATTGGGTTCCGTAGCCTTGGTTAGCAGACAACTGCATAAAGAAAAGTTAGCCTACTGCAGGACAAAATTATCTGTTTAGTTAGACATGAATTGAAAAAGACATATTCCCCTAAGCGTGTATCACGTATGACACTTGTCTCGTCTGGATAAAATGACTGAGCCGCAATACAGATTGAATATCTGGAATCATTCCTTCATAGTCAGCCTTTAACTTTTTCAGTCCATCTTCGCTCCTGAAAAGAAACAATGTAGTTATTAATAAGAAAAATTTAAATTAATGCATGCAGGCAACTGTCCTTCATTAGTCAGTTAAGTGTCATACGTGATACACGCTTTGGGCGATCATGTCTTGAGACATGAATGACTGGGCAGAAGATTATACCGCAGTATGTTATAGACTGGTTGCCAGCCAAGGCTATAGAACCTAATCTGTTCTATTATTTAACCCATAACGGGGGTATGAAACAGATGGATACCTTTCCCAAGGGTATTTGCACGCAAGTGAATGCAATGTCAGTCAGTCAGTTAAGTGCCATACGTGTTACACGCTTGGGCGATCATGTCTCGAAAGAGACATGACTGACTGGGCAGAAGATTATCCCGCAGTAGTTTGCCATTTCTTTCTGCGGCAGACTGGTTGCCGACCAAGGCTATAGAACCCAATCTGTCCTATTATTTAACGCATAACTGGAGGGGAGAGACGGATTAATACCTTTCCCAAGGGTATTTGTGCGTAAGTGAATGCAAGGAATTCAACTAGAATTCGAACTCAGCTCCCCGATTTCTCGTTCTGAGCCGATATCTACTGCGCCACAACGCACATCCTGCAATGTATTCAGCTGAAATTTGAACTCGGCTTCCCGATTTCTCGTTCCGAGTCTATATCCATTGCACCACAACGCACATCCAGCACCACAACATAGAACAATTTCAATCCTTCCCCGCATCTGGAAAGAAACAATGCAGTTATTAATAAAAATGAGTTGAAATTAATGCGTGAAAGATTTCACAGCTTTTGTCTCACTTCATAATCGGTATATGATCTTTTCTGCCGACGTTTGTATCTCCTCGCCGTCATCCGCAGATTGTTTCTAACAAATAGAAAAATTCAACAGGGCTTCTGAATGAACAAACATCTTATCAGTGGGCTCAGCCAGAAAACATCGAACAGAAAATAAGCAGGTTATACATTAACGTACGAGTAGAATATGAAACTAGGTGGTAGCAAGCAATGTGGATTTCATAAACGATAGACAAAGGATAATATACACAGGTGGAGAGAAAAATGAAAGAGGAGTATGACTCATGCTAGAACAATACGTCAAGAAATATCTATTTAAATTTTTAGGATGACAAGTTAAAATTATTTACATTGTTTTCACGCGGACTATTTATCTTCAACTTTTGTATTGTTATCAGATCACAACATTTCTGCCCCTGAGCCCTTCGGCCTTCATTAGAAGTGTATCGATCCAGGACACGTACGTTTACTTTCGAAATTTCCCTTCATTTAATCTACGGAGGTCTTGAGATAACGCGTGCATTTAAGATTTTACTGCTGTTCAGTTAGTGTCCACCCCGTTTCCTTTGTGTCCGAATTCATTTTACCCGGCTTCAGCTAACTGAGTGCCAAACGTCATACATGCTTTGAGCGATCATGTCTCGAAAGAGACATTACTGACAGGGTAGAAGATTATCCCACAGTAGGTTGCCATTGCTTTCTGCGGTACACTGGTTGCCAAGCAAGGCTTTAGAACCCAGTCTATCTTATTATTTAACCCATAACTGGATGGAAGAGACTGTTTAATATCCTTCCCAAGGGTATTCGTACGTAAGTGAATACAATGGATTCAACTTGGCTCCGCGATTTATGGGTTTGAGACGATATCCACTGCACCACAACGCACATCCAAAAAGAATCGCTTACAGCACCTGGTATTCCCAAGCGGTCACCTATCTAAGTACTGTCCAGGTTCGATGTTACTTAAGTTCTGGGATCGGGCGAGAAGCGGTGTATTCCACGTGATATGGCCGTTACCTGGCTTAGTTGTTCGGAAAGTTCTTGCGAACCTTTAGTCGTTTATTTTTTACGCGTTAGAACATGTCAAATTTATCGACATATGCTTACATTAGACCACACTTCAAACTATCTCCTGAGAGATCAAGTTTGAAATTATTTAATTCTTATCAATTTTGAATCCCTATGATATGGAAGAAGTTGCATTTTAGACACTCGATGACATCTTATTGCCGTAAAGGAAAAAATGTCTCGAAAGACACAGAAAAAGTCATGTGCACTGTATGGTGAAGGTGCTTTTGAGTTTGATTTTGAGTTTTGTTTAACGATATATCAACCCCTGTGGATTGTTTACACCCCAAAAAGTGGGGTTTTAAGGTATTTTTTCATGTTAGGTTATAATAAATAAGTTGATTTAGTTAAATTTTGATGTTTTTCTTTAATTGCATGTCTTCTACTTTTGTATTAAAAATGTATTGCTAGCAATAATATTTTCCTTCAAAAATCTGTTATGGCAATAACTTTTTTTTCCTTAAAAATGTGTTATGGTAAAGCCTCGGTTGGAATTCATGAGTTATCTTCCTCTAACCCTGCAAGTTACTTGTGCACCACTGCTGTAGCCTGGTATTGAACTCACAACTCTACGGTTCAAATCACAGGAACTAACCAGCGTCTTTTTCTACTGGGCCATGTGTAGAAATTTCTAGCACCTGAAGAAGGTCGGAGTGTACAACGGCCGAAACGTCGTACAAATGACCACAAAGATGAGGACAATAGTGCTGATAATTATTATTTATTCAACACATTTTGCGCTGGTGTTGTCACCACTACCCCCCCCCAATCATATAATTGTGGTTCATGGTGTCATTCAAGGCAGAACAGCGCAATGGCTTCCAGGTTCTTTTGCATCGGGAAAGTTGAAATTACCCAGTCTCTCCTCTCAGTGGTTGCGTACCTCGACTTGATGTAATACTTAGCAAACTTTTACAACTGAGAAGTGTGTACAAAAATTTAAGCACTTGGGAAGTGTTCTAACGGAATACGGAAAGTGCGACACTGAAATCCAAAGGTGAATTATAATGGCCAAGGACACATTCCAGAAGCTGAGCAAAGTATTAAGAGGGGGGAATATTTCGCTAGATACAGAGAAAAACGTACTAGATTGCTATGTGATGTCTGCCCTTCAATATGCCAGTGAATGCCAGATAATATCTTCAAAGATAAAGAAGAAAAATTTGAAGCAACTGAAATGTGGTTCTACAGAAGGATGTTGCGAATATAGATCGAGCCTGTGAGGAATGAGGAGGTTTCGAAAGAATAGAGACGAGAAGAAAATTAATACTGAGCACCAAGCAGAGACAGCTGAATGAGGAAGGAAAACTTCGAGAATCTGATACTCACAGGTCAGAGAGAGAGAGAGAGAGAGAGAGAGAGAGAGAGAGAGAGAGAGAGGAAAGCATCGGATATATTTGAAGGACCTGAGCAGGTTGATGGCAGAACAGGGTTTGGGTGGGGTAACAGGTGAAAGCGTGCTAAAACCTACCAGGGATAGAGACGTGTAAAGCCATGATCGCCGAAACAGATAACACGAAACGAAGCGATTTAGCTAGCCCTTGATACTAAGGATCAATTCTATCAATACTTATTCTATATGCCATGTCCTGAAGAGACATGGCACATAGAATAAATGCTTTCGATCTTCACGTGATACCCCATTATCTTGGCTTTGTGCCAGATCTAAGCGGCTCTTAGAAAATCAACTCTCCTCTCAACGATGGATTTATTATTGAAGTTGACCTTATTTTAGCCTTTGTCTAAAGAGACAACAGTCGGTTTAAATTCAGAGTGTCCGTCTTTTAGGCTATTGGACCTAGTTTGTTCCACTGTTTAACCATCGGAAGAGATGGATTTATACCTTTTCTTAGGAAATATACTTGAAGCTATAGGGTGCGTGTTCCTTTCAGCCGTCTGGGGTCACCACTGAAAAGTGGGGTGCGTGTTCTTTGTACGTCAGGAGTCACCACTGAAGCCGTAGGGGAGATGGTTAATGTTTCTTTGATTTGGCCTTGTGTCAGACATAACCGAACTCCCTAAAACTTACAAGTTTCACTCAGAATAATCTTCAACATTATCAAAAAGTCTTTAGCCGAAGGTTGTCGTCAGATTGGAATGTGTGAAATAGTTTGGAATAGTGTAAGAATAAATATATACATTTTTCATGTTAAAATAGAAATTTATTAAAAGGAAAGAATAACAAAAATTCGTATAAATTAATGTTCAATTCGAAAGTTAAGGTTATCAAGAGTTGTAAAAGTGTTCATAGTAGTAATTTTTGAATGTGTATATGTGTACGTACGTTTGCTTGTGTTTGTTTGGTAGGAATGTCTTTGGATGGAGAAAAAGAAGTTAAAATCAGCACACGAGAATGCATATCAACCTCTGTGGGTTATTTAATGCCAAAGGTTAATATTCAGTGATAGTGAGAAGGTTGATTTAGTCAGATTGTGATAAACTTTTATTTTAGAAAACTAAAAATGTCTTCTAGTTTTGTATTCAAAAATGTATTGCTGGTAATTTTTTTTCTTTCAAAAACATGGCAATAATCCCCCCCCTTCAAAAATGTATTGTTAATATTTTCCCTTCAATATATCTATATATTTTTATATTTTCAAAGTGTTTTGATCCCAGTTTGGGGATAAACTATTTGTCCCTAGCTGGGACCCTAACAGGTGCTACCACTTCTGGTCAGGGTTAACCTGGGAACAACAACAATTAAAAGGTGATTCCATGCTCCTCACAACCTCCCAATCAGAAGCCTTGCTGCCAGATGCAGTTTACCATCATACCCAGGACCACTTAACTTTGTACAGGAACCAGAAACATCAGAAAGGCACCAGAACAAGACAATATGCAAATAAATTCTGGTTGATATGCATTTTAGCTTGTCATCTATGCTGCTTCCATCTGAGTCTCTCTGACTGACTGACGCTGATGAAGTTCGTTTATTGTAATTTAGATTTTTCACACTAACTCGCGAAGTATATTTATGTCTTGCAAGTCGCACCCATTGGTCAAAAATCAATTTAACACCTACTTTCGAAATTGGGTTTCGACTTTTTCTTTAAGCACATGGTCAATTCTTTTTCTAATTGGCAAAAACTAGGATTTCACACGTCATTGTGAATTTTGTAAAAGTGATGAAGAAGGTTGATTTTAATTCTTAATTTCCTATCCCTACATACTAAGTGAATGAAATGAACTAGACTGAAATTCGAACTCGGTTCTCCGCTTCCTTAATCCGATCCGTTAGCCCATATTACTTTAAAAAAAAAACACGCCACATAAAATATTTGTTTATCACTCCCTCCTCTCTCTCTCTCTCTCTCTCTCTCTCTCTCTTTATATCTGTGTTTTTTGCCGTCTATCTGCCTATGTGGTAAATTCAAACGCTCTGCTTTAAATTTTAGACATTAAGTTCCGGTAGATATTATGATTACGTTATATATTCAAATAGAAATCGCTTATCAAGACAAGTGGCCAGTGAACGTATCAAGGGATAGCCAAATCGCTTCGTTTCGTGTTATCTGAGCACAAACCGGAAGTGTCCAAGTAATGGACGACAGGAAGACATTGTCTTGTATTAGCAGACAAGTAGTCGCTTGACCAATGTCTTTTCGCAAATTACTCAGGTTATCATTTATGTTGACAGGCGTTCAAACAGCTGCACTGAAATAGTTCATAGGCGGATAAATAATACTTTCCTGAAATACGAGACATTTTAATGAATTCCTTCTTTTCTTAGTTCTCTCACAATCTTCCTCCTTATCAACCACACACACACACAGAAAATATACGGATTTACTATGCGTATCTTAAATGTGACACAAGTTTACAAACTCTGCGGGGCTCGAACAAATGCATAAATGCATGCGTGGAACTAAGGATCAAACATTTCATATTATACGTGGTCTTATGAATACTTCTCTGGACTCCATGAATTTAAATGCATAACTAGTTTTAGGGAAGGCCAACCTCATATTAAAGTTGAAATGGCTAAATAATTATACACAATTTCTCTTTATTTCTTTGTTTCTCCTCCACTTTATTTTTCTCATCCTTTTCTTTTTTCTCCTTCCCTTTATTTTTCTCATCCTCTTCTTTTTTCTCTTCCCCTTTATTTTTTTCTCATCCTCTTCTTTTTCTTTTCTCCTTCCCTTCTTTTCTCTCATCCCCTTCTTTTTCACCTCCCCTTTATTTTTTCTCATCTTCTTTTTTCTCCTTCTCTTTTTTCTCTTCATCCCTCTTTTTACTCTTACCCTTTGTTTTTTCTCATCCTCTTTTTTTTCACCTCCCCTTTATTTTTTCTCATCTTTTTCTTTTTTCTCCCCCTTTCTTTTTTCTCTTGCCCTTCTTTTTTCTCCTCCCCTTTGTTTTTCTCATCTTTTTCTTTTTTCTCCTTCCCTTCTTTTTTTTCTTTTAAGTGTGACACAAGTTTACAAACTCTGCGGGGCTTGAACAAATGTGTAAATACATGCGTGAAACTAAGGATCAAACATTTCATATTATAATCCCCACCGTCGAAATGTGGTCTCCCTTTGTCTGTTCTATAAATACTTTCATGGCTGCTGCTCCAACGAACTTAATTCACTGATGCCTCCTCAAAAGGTGTTTACTCGTGCAACCAGACTGGCAACTGGGTCCCACCCATTCACAGTCATGTTAGCCAAATGCAGACGACAATTCTACTCCTGCAGCTTCTTCTCTCGCACTTCCCGCCTGTGGAACTCGCTCCCGTATTCTTGCTTTCCTGACGGCTACAACTCCCAGAAATTTAAATGCAAAGTCAATACTCATCTATTAACCACTGGACACTAGCTCTC
>JBBBDQ010001012.1:2890000-2960000 GCA_037127315.1 Ascarosepion bandense | reverse complement strand
GACTGAGCATGCAAGTAACAGTGTTGGAAAGAATGGCAACAAAAATGGAAGAGATAGCTGAAGTTCCTGGGACATGTTTAAAAGAAAGATTGCTGCCCAAATATGAATTAATATATATAACAAAAGTATTCGAAAACTAATGAGTAGAAAACTGGAAAAAGGGGAAATGTGGTTCTACAGAAGGATGCTGCGGATATCGTGGACTGAGCATGCAAGCAACGATGCGGTGTTGGAAAGAATGGCAACAAAAAAGGAAGAGATAGCTGAATTTCCTGGGACATGTTTAAAAGAAAGATTGCTGCCCAAATATGAATTAATATATATAACAAAAGTATTCGAAAACTAATGAGTACAAAACTGGAAACAGGGGAAATGTGGTTCTACAGAAGGATGCTGCGGATATCTTGGACTGAGCATGCAAGTAACAGTGTTGGAAAGAATGGCAACAAAAATGGAAGAGATAGCTGAAGTTCCTGGGACATGCAATAAGGAAGGAGATTTGGAGAACCTGATACTGGCAGGCCAGATAGAAGGAAAAAGAGACAGAGTAAGGCAGCGTATAACATATTTGCATGGCCTGATTAATAAAATCTTCCTTATCGATAGTTTTTAACGAAATATCTTTAAAAGAAAGATTGCTGCCTAAATATAAATTAATATATATAACAAAATTATTAAGAAATTTATTAAATAATATAAACCAAAATATTTATTTAAATATATTTTTTTAAACATTATTTTTCTTGGATATTCGCGTTTGAGTAGATAGCCTTTTTTTTTCTATAATTTAACAGTACGTTTATATGTCCCCTGTTCGGAATAAAAGGGAAATCTTGCATCGAACCTGCAATTCTCACATGCAGGGGAAACGCCGTCATCAGATCTGATGTCTTACTACTCGACCACAGAAGATTCCATCGCAAAATAAATGAATAAATAAATAAATAAACGTTTGACTTAAGCAATATAAATAGATATTTTCCTGATTTCTTTTGTAGAATATTCATTTCTTCTCTAGATTGTATCTAAACAGACATAACCGAAGACAATATAACGAAATTTTACGGAAATTTACGAAATAGTATAAACCGACATACTTATTTAAATTTATTTGTTTGAACATATACATTTACTGTTTAATCTAAACTTATTTATAAATGGAACTTTGTCTGTGTGTGTGTGTGTGTGTGTCTCTGTGTGTGTATCTGTTACCTATAGACTCCGAAATGGCTGAACCGATTTTCTTAAAAATTTACAGTTGTACTATAAGCGTCTTTGAGTGTTCTTAGCTAGGTTTTGTGTCGAGGTACCCCCGATAAACATCGATAATCGAAAAAAAACTCCGATTGCTTCTAACCCAGGAGTGAAACCCGACCGAAGTGGCGTCACTCGGCTATACTTCTTGTATATATATCTATATAATTTTCCTCCAAACGTATATATATATATATATATATATATATATATTATCATATCGTCTCAAGCAAGGCACTTTACTGCCACTGGTGTTCACTGGGTTACATAGGAAGAAAGTTATGACAAAGAGAGACAGGTTACAGGGGATGTCAGGAAGGTGGTAGGAGAAGGATGAGAATACTGATGAGAATGGAGTGGACGGAGAAAGGCACCTTAGAGAGAGGATGCGAGTCAGTGAGATAGGAGATGACTATTGACTTTACTTTTGAATTCTTGGAGATTGTAGCTATCAGGGAAGCAAGTAAACGGAAGAGAATTCCATAGGCGAGAAGTGCGAGAAAAGAAGCTGATGTGGTAGAATTTGCATTTACCATTTATTGGTTTCACAGTAAAAGGGTGGGACTTAGTTGCTAATTTTGTGGTATGGGTAAATTAATACATAGGGGGCGCCATTGAGCTAAGTTCATTAAAGCAGAAGCCGTGAAAGTATTTGTAGAAGAGACATTGGGAAGCCACATTGCGCCGGTGAGAAAGTTGCTGTATCTAAGCTGCCAACTCGCGATCGGTCATATACATTGTTCGTTGAATTTTGTCAAGATTGTTTTAATGAAAAATGAAACATATTATTCCATTATTGAAGAATTTATTTTATTTGGAAACTGTTCAAAATCGGAACAAATGTTGTTGCACAGAATACGCAGTTCTAAATTAAAAGACCTTTGGCAGGATTGCTATTTATTGCAAAATTCGAAGGGTGAGGTCGATATTATTTAAGAAGATTATGATTCCAACCTCAAGTCATACAATGCATTAGAAGTTAATCGTTGATTCAGATCGTTCGTCCATGGAGAGTCTGCTGTTTGCGAAATGAAATTGTAAACATTGCGTGCACGACAAATTTACATTCATATTCGTCATTGATTTGTGATTTGTAAATGTAAAATATTAGAACCAAGAAGACAATATCAATCTCAATATGTTTATTTTTATCTATCCCTCTGCTTCTATTTTCATATAGCTTTATCTAGATCTATCTTTTTCGTATGTATGGGGTAACCTTTTGATCTATCTAATTAAATTAAGCTCCATTTTATCATCATATTTATATTTCTCTGTAATTCTGTTCATATCTATCTATCTATCTATCTATCTATCTATCTATCTATCTATCTATCTATGCAGACCTCTTCATATCTATCTATCTATCTATCTATCTATCTATCTATCTATCTATCTATCTTATCTATGTAAACTTCTTCATATCTATCTATCTATCTATCTATCTATCTATGCAAACCTCTTCATATCTATCTATCTATCTATCTATCTATCTATCTATCTATCTATCTATCTATGCAAACCTCTTCATATCTATCTATCTATCTATCTATCTATCTATCTATCTATCTATCTATCTGTCTATGCAAACCTCTTCATATCCATCTATCTATCTATCTATCTATCTATCTATCTATCTATCTAAACTCATATTCTATCTATCTATCTATCTATCTATCTATCTATCTATCTATCTATGCAAACCTCTTCATATCTATGTATCTATCTATCTATCTCTCTCTCTATCTATCTATCTATCTATCTATAGCTACCTTGTTAACTAGCTAGCTAGGTAGCGAGTTAGATGGCTCATTCTGTTTATATCGATCTACATACACATATTGGTAAAGATATTAATCTCTCTCTTCCTTCCAGTTATGTGTTAAATAACACGACAGATTGGATTCTATAGCTTTGGCTGGCAACCAGTCTACCGCAGAAATAAATTGCAACCTACTGCGGGATAATCTTCTGCCCAGTTAGTCATGTCACTTTCGAGACATGATCAACCAATCGTGTATCACGTATATCACTGACTGACTGACATATACATATATATCATATTCTGTGCATATCTATATATCTATCAATCTATCAGTGTACTCATATGTATGTATGTATGTATGTATGTATGTATGTATCTACCTCTATTTATTTATACATCATTATGTTCATATGCATGTATGTACGTATGTATCGATCGCATTCTGTTTATATCTATCTACATATGATATCTATCTATCTATCTATCTATCTATCTATCTATCTATCTATCTATCTTAATCTGTTCATATCTCTATATCAATGTATCTGTCCAACTATCTCTGCTCATATGTATGTATATATGTCTGTTTATGACCTTATTTTCCTCCTTTTATCTTATTCTGTTCATATCTATCAACTAATCTATATAAGGGTACATGTGCATCTATCAATTTATGTATAATATTAATATCTCTTTCTCATTTTGGCCATAAATGATTCTATCTATCTATCTATCTATCTATCTATCTATCTATCTATCTATCTATCTATCTAGCCAGCTAGCTAGTTTATTCTGTTTATATCCATATATATATTGTTGTGACCAAGTGAATAGTGTCAGAAATAACAAAACATGTGTTATAAAAATATTTTATATTTAACAGTAAATCCAACAGAAAAGTATTACACGACTCGTGCGTGTGTCGGCTGTGCAGCGTCCAGTCCTCACTGGGTACCCCATACTTTCGGCCTTGTGCCAAATCTAAGCGGCGCTTAGTAAATCAACTATCTTTATATTCTCGGATAGACAGTAAGGCTTCCGATTTGCCAGGTCAACTGCTGATATACTAACGACTATCATCGAGTACATATACCAAATCCTCGATAAGAACGGCAAATCTTGTGCTGTTGAACTAGATATCTCCAAAGCAATTGATAGGGTATGGCACGCTGTCCTGCTCAAGCTACAGGGCTATGGTAACAATGGACGCTTGGTTGGTTGGATACAATCATTCCTCTCAAATCGCAAAATGAAATTCGATTTGAACGGTCATGCATCCAAATCCTAGCACACGAACGCTGGTGTTACCCAAGGATCAATCGTAGCCCTGACGCTTTTTCTGATCTTCATCAATGATCTCCCTGATTTAATCAAATCCCAAGTAGGCATTTACGATGATGATATCAGTAAGAAATCTGCCAAGGCGTTCAAAGATAACCTCGCTGCTGATCTTAAGAAAGACCTCCAATCTGTGGTGGACTTGAGTAGGAAATGGCCCGGAAACTTTAATTCTTCCAAAACGAAGTTGCTATCTGTTAAGCACCATAGACAGTTCTTTCTGCCTCCCATCAGCATGGATCAAACTAGTCTCTCTAAAAGCATTAGACTGTGCCTGGTCAGCCTAATTCTCTCTTCCGACCTCAAGTGGAACGAATACATTGTTGCCATATCTAGTTAAGCCTCCCTGCTATTCATCTCACTAGGATTCAGAGGAGAATCTGCAATGTGATCGGTCCGGACTTGACTGTAGCAAATTTCTCACCGACGGGATGTGGCTTCTTAGAATTCTGTCTCTTCTACAAATATTTTCATGGCTTCTTCTTCGACGAGTTTAGCCCACTGCTGCCCTCTCTACAAGAATTTACCCGAGCAGCTAAACTGGCAACAAGATCCAACCATTTCACAGTTAAAACAACCAAATGCAGCCGTCACTTCTTTACTTACAGGTTCTTTTCTCACACTTTCAGGCCGTGGAATTAACTTCCATATACTTGCTCCCTGATAGCTACAATCTACACGAGTTTAAATGCAACATCAATTAACATCTTTTAGAGATCCTAAGGCGAATTGCCATGGCAAAATATTAAGAGACAAAAAGAAAAATCGCTAGAAACAAAGAAGAGAATACTGGATTGCTATGTGATATCAGATCTTCAATATGAGATTGAATGCTGGACAGTATCATTAAAGATGAAAGAAAAACTTGAAGCAACTGAAATGTAGTTCTACAGAAGGATGCTGCGGATATCTTGGAAAAAGCATGTGAGCGATGTTTAAGTTCTGGAAAGAATGGAAGCAAATTGGAAATTAATACTGACCACAGGAAAAGACAGCTAAAGTTTCTGGGACATGCAATGAGGAAAGAAGGCTTGGAGAACCTGATACTAACAGGCAAGATAGAGGGAAAGAGACAGGGGAAAGCAGCAGATAACATATTTGAAGGGCTTGAGCAGGTGAATGACAGAACGCGGGTTGTGTGTTTGTAACAGGAGAAAGCGTGCTAGGAGCCGCCAGGGATAGGGAGACATGGAAAGCCTACGTTCTGGAATGAGAAGGCACATAGAAGATCTCCTTGACTCTCATACTTCTCTTTTCTCCAACACCCATTGTATCTAGTTGTTCTCTCTTTTCAATCTACTCCGGTAACACCCTTCACACCTGTGTTCCCATTCTTCTCTTGCTCTTTCTCTGACACCCCTTGTGACCTTTTCTTCTATGTCTGTCCCCCTACGTAACTATTCCCTCCCCTATTATGTAACCCCCCCCCCATCTGCACACCAGTGGTTGTAATCCCTTGCTTTGGGGGAAAAAGACTAAAAAATATTATGTTTGCCTGCATGCGTTACGAGGGTGCATTTCTATATAAAAATATTAATAAAGTCAACAAAAAGGTTAAAAATTTACACAGGAAAATCTCAATAGAAACGAAGAAAAGAATTCTAGACTGCTACGTGATGTCAGTTCTTCAATACGGCTGTGAATGCTGGACAATATCATCGAAAATGAAGACAAAACTAGAAGCGGCCGAAATTTGGTTCTACAGAAGGATGCTACGGATATCGTGGACTGAGCATACAAGCAACGACGAAGTGTTAGAAAGAATGGCAACAAAAAGGAAATTGATGCTGAGCATCAGGAAGAGACAATTGAAGTTCCTGGGACATGAAATGAGGAAGGAGAGCCTGGAGAACCTGATACTGACTGGACAGATAGAAGGAAGGAGAGACAGAGGAAGGCAGCGGATAACATATTTGTAGGGTCTGATCAGGTGGATGACGGAACGGGGGTTGCCAGGAGCAACAGGAACAAACATACTAAGAGCCACAAGGGATAGGGAGACGTGGAGATCCATGATCGCCTACTTCCTGAAGGGACAGGGCACATAAAAGAAGAAGAAGGGATTCTACTGAGTCCTACTTGTTAATATAAAAATGTTTTCATTCATGGAGTAATTGTAAAATAGAGAAATTAGAAATAAAACCTTTGGAAGATTCTAGATTATTTCAGTATATTCTAGAAAAGTTTAGATGATTCGAGAAATATGCTATTATAAAAATAGTTTTTTTCAAAGAGAGTTGTCAGTTGTAAGAAAAGGAATTTCTGGTGTTATCAACTCCGGTTTTTCATTATGGAGTATTATATCCAGCCGAGAGAATCTCTATGAAAAGTTACCGACCAACAAAAACTCAAAAGAAAACCTCATGGAACTAAACTGGTAAATAGAATTTTGAATATTTTCATCGACCAATCTAAAAATTATTCTGTATATACGTATATTGGTGGATTTCCAGTAATAGCACTTACATTACTTCGCTAGCCCTGACGTGTTAAAAATATGTGACCCTCAATTTTAACTTCTCCCTCGTGACACTTTGCCAGTAAACTTTGAGTTCTGTTATGAAAGCCACAATTGTATATTTGTATATCCGTTATTTTGTGTTTTTAGTAAATAAAGTCTTCGTTTGTGATTTAGCTCCGTGTTTTGGTAAAATCATTTTCTTTTCTTTTGTTACAACTTCCAACATCTTCAGGGCTGTGAGATATAGTAACAAAAAATAACCGCAAAACGGTGTTGCTAAAAATTACTGTAACCTTTTTTTGCTTCAAATATAACGGTTGACAAATATATATATATATATATATATATATATATATATATACTAGCAGTATAGCCCGGCGTTGCTCAGGTGTAATGAAAGCTTTAAAACTAATCCATGGTCCTGGAGCTCAGACTCAGCGTAAAGAATATTTGTGTGAAGATTGGTAAGAATCGGATAAACATTGTGGATTTGTTTAAATTACATACAGACAGATCAACAGAAACACACATAAACATCTTGCCTTTTATATATATATATATATATATATATATATATATATATATATATATACATTATCGATATTCTGCACTATTGTAGATCTGCAGCCTTGAAACTTCTGAATATCGTTTCTTATGTCTTTGTCTATGAGTGTATCAAATTTGATTAAAATCGGACAATTCCTTCAATAACCCGATTCTTTCGATTATCGATATTTATCAGAGGTACCTCGACGCAAAACCTAGCTAAGAACACTCGCAGACGCTTATAGTACAACTGTGTAAATTTTCAAGAAAATAGGTTCAGCCTTTTCGGAGTCTATAAATAACGGACACATACAGACAGACACATACACAGAGAAAAGTTCTATTTATAAATAAGTTTAGATAGATAGATAGATAGATAGATAGATAGATAGATAGATAGATAGATATGAACAGGGTGTCATAGATAGATAGATAGATAGATAGATAGATAGATAGATAGATAGATAGTACTCCGCATGCTGTCCTGTACGTTTCAATAGCCATATAAGGCATAAAATGGAGAGAGAGCTACCTAGTTCTAACACTCTTGCCTGGATAGTCTGCGAAAACATCTCGTTGCTGAGTTCTTTAGGATGACAAAATTATTTTTCAACCTTTAACAGGCGGGATGTATCATGCTCTCACTGTTTTATCTGTACTCGGATGAATTACATTACTCAGTTCAAGCCTTCATGGCTAGGACCCACCATATCCCTCATATTGTAGCAAACCTCTCACATTTTCTTTATTTTCGATTGGTGAAAATTAAGTTCTCACCTATTCATAGAAACTACCCTTAATTTAACCGGCTACTCAAGTTCCCCACTCGGTCTTGGGCAGGTTTGCCCTTACTGCAAAAAAAAAAAAAAAAATGTTGTTACAGTGTCAGAGGTTCATTCCTTTGTTTTTGTTTAGGTAATTTTGACTTTCCCGATGCCTTGCCTTGCCTGTGTGGTAGTTTTAACCCCCTTTCTCTATCATGGTATTCTTTACAAAGTTGTACGTTTGAAATGGTCTAACTTCATCAGTAACACCCTTTCAAACAAAGGCAGTACAAAGCAGCCCATATTTATGAGGATATCATTTAACAGATGTCGAATATATATATATATATATATATATATATATATATATATGTGTGTGTGTGTATATATATATATATATATATATATATATATATATATATAACGTAGAATATTTGGTAATAAGTCAGGTAAATTCCAATAGAGACGAACTCAAGAGAACTCAATATTAAATTTATTTATTTAATTTAACAGATTAATATAAACTAGAAATATTTTTAGATATTCTAGAATTTTATGGGTCATACGTATTTCACAGCAAACCAGCTGCTCGTCAGACCCAAATGATACAACAGTTAATATTTAAGATATTTTAAATATTAACTCTTGTATCATTTGGGGCTGACGAGCAGCTGGTTTTGCTTTGAAATACGTTTTACTCATGAAATTGTAGAATATCTAAAAATATTTCTAGAGTATATATATATATATATATATATATATATATATATATATATATATATATATCAGCATGCAGTGTGGGTATAGAAGAATCCAAAGAAGTATCCTGTACATAGAATGGTAGGATAAATCTCTGAGAGAGCTCTAAATATATATGTATATAAATGCATATAGAGCAAATATAAGAAAGATTAAGGCAGACACGTTATTTCACGGTAAATCAGAACTGTAGGCCTATTTCTGGCGAACCATAATCAGCTTCCGTCTTTATTTTACAAAGGATTTTACACGAATATATATATATAATGACTGCCCATATATATATGATGACTGCCTATAAATATATTGACTGGCCATTTGTATATGAAAATGGTCGTCTACCAGACACTTGCTTGGGCCCATTTGTATACGTTCATTACCCATAAAGCCCATCTGTGGTTTATACGTCGACTATACTGAGTAAAACTTAGTTACAGATTCTGGGAGAGGGAGGGCGTTTTCTCAAGATGACAAGGAAAATCATCGATGGCTTACAAAGATTCTGTCTACCCATGAATCGTAGTATGATTGTTCGGCACTTTCCAAATGAGTCACGCGCTGTAATCGCCTCCTCCAGAATAGTCATATAAAGAAGTCACCTCCCTAATAACCGTGGGTCAAAAAGCGAAGTCCGAACCATATATATATATATATATATATATATATATATATATATATATATATATATACAGTACTGTGCAAATGTATTAAGACAAGAACTATTTTATCTTTTATGAGGCAGCAAAAATTTTTAAAATCACCCTGTCCTAACACTACTGTCAAACACTACTGGTAGTGTGCAAAAAATTTAGGACAGGGATGATTTTCCTAAAAACCTCACTGAAATCCAAATACAGTGTGAAAAGCGAAGGAAATTGCTAATAAATATTGATTATTTAAAACTAGGTGTAAAAGAAATGTATTAAAACGAAGTTATATTTAATTTTTCCTATTTTCTATTGAACAAATTATTTTCAAACTACTCATTATTCTATTATCCTTGGATATGACGGACATTTTTCTTATTCCCCACTCTATTATTGATAAATCTAATGTTACTTTGCAAGACACACTTTGGGAACAAATATAAGCTGCTTGGCAAGAGATACTATTAGATACATTGAAGAAGCTTGTGACAGAATGAAGGCTGTGATCAAAGCAAAAGGCTATTATACTAAATATTAAATTTATTTCGTAACAAGTATTTTTCTTGTTAAAGCATTTGTTGAGTAAATAAATAAAATGACATCCAAATTCTACATTCGTTTAATTGATGTTTTAGGAGATGGAAAGTGCGACATGGAGATCCGAAGGCGAATTGGCATGGCAAAGGACGCGTTCCAGAAGATGAGCAAAATACTACCACACAGGGCACATAGAAGAAGAAGAAGAAGAAGGGAGAAAATTCTCGCTTCTTCCGCAACGGTGAAAATAAAGAAATTACTAATTCAAATATGGTAAAATAAGTCATATACCGGAGGTTTTCTAAAAACATATCCATACAAAAAAACAAAAAAAAAACAAAAAAAAACGTTAGGGATTAAGAAAGAAAGAAAAAGTCATCCAGACACAAGATATATATATAGTCATCCGCAGACAGATCTGTCTCACAGCTCCTCAGTACGGTTAGACTCCGTTTGCTCTTTACCCCAGGATTGAAACCCGACCGAAGAGGCGTTAGCAGGCGATTCTACCTCTGGGCCATTGGAGCAGGGTAGAAGTAGGCAGACTTTTTACCATGTATATTATCATTATACGCGCCAAATAGCCAAAGTGCTCTAATTCATTAGTGAATGAGCGACACACACACGCTATATATATATATATATATATATATATATTATTGTCATCCGCAGACAGATCTGTTTCGCTGTATCACATCACATCAGTACGGTTAGATTCCGATTGCTACACAACCCAGGCTCGAAACCCGACCGATTTGGCGTCAGTCGGCGACTCTACCACGCCACGGGGCGTTCGCTGGAAGAAGGCAGTCTTTTTAGCGCATATCATATTACGCGTCCAATAGCTAGAGTGCTCAAATTCATTTTTACTGAATGAGCGATGCGTACACGCTAGAGTGGCTACTATTTTTCAAAGTCTATCTTTCTTCTAGAGTGCTCAATCAGGGTGTGAGAGCGTAATTATATATATATATATATATATATTTCACAAGTATTATTTTCGGGAGAAAAGGCGGATTACTTAAACAATGAGAAATGTTTATATGACAATTCTTCGTTTTTTAGTTAAGTTTGTTTCCATATACTCTAGGTTATATTTGTTATTCGTGTAAATTTGTGGCTTTTTTCTTCATGAATTAACTCAGATGTGTTATATCTAACAATGGTTAGATATTCATATCGTGCAGGTGCATATAATTTTTGCATACGTCCGAGCGAATGGTAATGAACGCGAGCCTGCACGGCTGTATCAGATTGCATTTTCAGACCAAAGGCGGCAAAATCAGTTAACCTTTGCTGATGTTTTATGGTCGCGTCGCTGAAACAGGATCGGTGGACCAAAATTGGTAATGGTATTATGGATTGTAACTTGGATTGTACATTTAACAGAGTCTACCGTACACTTAACCCTGGAACACTAAACGTTAATTAAATTTACACTACTACTAACCATGGGTAGGTCATACCCGATTCTGAAAGAATTAGCAAATATTAAATATAAATTTTTATTTGAAATATTTTACATGCAGGCATTTCAAAATTTGTACTTTGAGTTAACATTAATAAAAATTGAAAAACATATTATTTAGATAACAAATCAGTTACTGAAAATTTAATTAAATTGTAATTAAAATGGCGTCATTTGTGCTGGGTACTATATATCCATGGTTAGTGTTCTCGGTTTAATAACTAAAAACAAAGGATTTCCGTCCATATTATATATATACTTTTTGGTGTGTGTGAACCAGACCCCAATGTTTGTAAACTTATTTTTTGTTACATCTTATATATATATATATATATATATATATATATATGTGTGTGTGTGTGTGTGTGTGTGTGTGTGTGTGTTGAAGATATTAAACGCTGTTTCGCTAACAAAAATAGATAGACAGCATGACATCACCAAGGGCACTAATTTTTGAAAAGAAACAAAAGTAAAAACATTATATCGATAATTTGCTGTCCTGGAGGGCGTTTGACTTTTAAACAAAATATCACGAAGTGGTTTGTTTTTCATAGAATACTTGCTTAAGTTAGTCCGAATATCTCCATCTTTTCTTTCGAAGAATATTTCACAGCTTCTAGCTGAAGAATCATTTGCCATGCCCTTTTCGGCTGATCGCATGCCTCTGCCAACACAATATGTATATATATATATATATATGTGTGTGTGTGTGTGTGTGTGTGTGTGTGTGTGTGTGTGCGTGTGTGTGTGTTGTCTTGGACGTTCGTTTCGTTTTCCTCGCAGCTCTTAATTTTCTCTCCAGTAATTAACTTTCACTATTCTCGTTTTCGTCTCGTCACGACCGAAGGCATTTTTGTTTAGGAAATAACAAGGAAAGGAAGAGATCACGAATTTTCAGGTAGCCTCTTTTGTCTTCAAGGCTTGCTAGATGGAATTCAACAGTTCCATCAACAAGAATTCTCTTGAATACTTCTGAACCTTTTATGTATATATATTTTTTTACTTCTTTGAAAAGCAAAAGCCTGGCACCGCCTGCAAACCCAGCCGTAGGCGCCGCCTTAAAGGTAATACTCTCATTAGAATTCCACCATGACAAACAACATTGAAGACAGGAACGGAAATGTCATACTAAGAGGGACGACCGACTAAATTTGTTGAAGGAAATATTGCCCGATATTAATTATGAACCACTGTTGCTATTAATATTGGTTTATGTGTCGCGTCTCTTAGTGACGTTGACGATCATGCCTCTCCATGTCTTCATGTCACTTATGGATCTTAAAAGTTTTTTTTTCTCTCTTAAATCTAATTCCGTAATGAACTTAATCATGCTACATAGGCTATGCGTTTTTTTACAATGTTTCTCTTGCCTTCCATCTGTCATAAGAGTATCACATTTTCTAAGCCTTCTTTTTTCATTGTTTGCCTTATAATTTTCATCCCTCTCTGATTAATGCTTAGTATTAGTGTCATTTTCTCTTCGTCGTGGCCTGTTTCTTAATGCATTGATTCCTTTCGTCAGTGCAAACTGAACCAATTTACAATTGAATTGGTTAGATGCATGACGGGGTACCAGAAAGCTAAACGGTGAAAGTATTTGTAGAAGAAACACGAGGAAGCCACAGTGGCGCCAGTGAGAAAGTGACTGCATCGGAGCTGCCAAGTCGGGATCGATCACATTACAGATTTTCCGTTTGATTTTGTCAAGGACCCCTAGGTGGATAGTAAGGGCATCCGATCAGATATGGCAGCAGTATTCAAAGCAGGATGGTTTCAGGCAGGAATAAACTTCCTGGCCCAGTACAGAGAACCAACCTACTTAGCAGTGTATTTAGCTATAGTCATTCCACTAGAGGTCTGTTGTGAGAGATGTGAGCGCGCGCGCGTGTGTATGCATTAGGCATGACGGTAAACTGTATCCGACAGCAAGGCGTCTGACTGGGAGGTTCTGAGAAGCATGTAACCACCTCTTAATTGCTGTTGTTCCCAGGTCCACTTGGTAGCACTTGATATGTGCAAATAGTTAACCCCTAAACTGAGGTCAAAAAACTATAAAGTATAAAAACTCACTTTTATAAAAAATATATACATAAAGATAGACTTTTGTAGAAAAATATACATTTTTGAAGAAAAAATATTACCAACAATTCATTTTTGAAGAAAAAATTAATTCGATAACACATTTTCGAAGGAATAAAAATTATTCTCAGCAAAACATTTTTGAATACAAAACTAGAAGACATTTTCAGTTTTCTCAAATAAAAATAAAATAAAAAATAAAAAGTTGTCATTAAAATCTGACTAAATCAACCTTCCCACTATAACCAAATGGGTTATGTAATCGACCAGCTTTCGTATGTACAGATCCTTTGAGTGCATTCTACTCAACAACCAACGTCACCGAGAAGACAAAATAATTGTGTATTTTGATTTATATATAAGTGATGATATCCGCCATTTTGTTAACCGGGAAAAATATCGTCATTTTAACAGCGAAAAAGCAAGTCACTTTGGGGCCATTTTATGTTTCGTGATTTATCAATGAGAAGAGCATCGTCAAAACTTTGGTTGCAGCTTAATCTTCCCCGTCGAATTGCTATAGAGTATCCAACAGAAATAATAGTAATGTTTATCCTGATCCTTGCTAATTTGAATTGGCGTCTTTCCATTGAAAAGATAATTCACACGTTTCCGCTCCTGAACAATATGAGATTTGTACTGGACTTTTAGCGTCGATCAGTAGCCGACAAGTAAACGCAGATAGGTGCTGGAACATATTTTGAAAATAAAATCACACACTGAGGCATTAAACTGGGATTTGGGTTAACTCTGGGAGAAAAATTTTCACAGGAAGATCTCTAAAAAACTACAACATTCCTAGGAAGAGTAAAGTTTCACTTCTTTGTTTATTCCTCATTCCTTCGAAAAAAAGGATACATGCGTGTCCAAAATTTAAAATATTTCTGTTCCTGTTTCAGTTTAATTAAAATGCTAATATATAATAGGATGTGCGTTGTGGTGCAGTGGATATCGGCTCGAAACGAGAAATCGGGGTGCCGAGTTCGAATTCCAGTTGAATTCCTTGCATTCACTTACGTGCAAATACCCCTGGGAAAGGTATTAATCCGTTTATACCTTCCACTCATGGGTTAAATAAAAGGACAGATTGGGTTCTATAACATTGGCTGGCAACCAGTCTACCGCAAAATGCAATGACAACCTGCTACGGGATAATCTTCTGCCCAGCCAGTCATGTCTCTTTCGAAACATGATCGCCCAAAGTGTGTATAACCTATGGCACTTGACTGACTGACTGACTGACTGACTGTTATAGTTGAAAACATGATTTATGCTTCTATTGGGCATAAAGTAGGGGATCAGTTTTATATTGTTATGAAGTAATAAACTGATTCCCCACTAATTACTACTTAATAATATAATACATTTCTTCCCGTTCTACCTATGAGTCAAATAATAGGACAGATTGGGTTATATAGCCTTGGCTGGCAACCAGTCTACTACAGAAAGCAATGGCAACCTGATGCGGGATAATCTTCTGTCAAGTCAGTCATGTCTCGAAAGAGACATGATCGCCTAAGTGTGTATCACGTATGGCACTTCACTGACGGGCTGAATATAAAATGAATATCATCAATCTTTTTGACAATATTGTTATAAATCTGTTCGCTTTTTATTTTTCAAATTTTATTGACCTGTCTATCAAATACACGCACGCACACACACACACACACACACACACACACACACACACAAACCTTTCAAAACAGACCTCAAGTGGAATGACTATAGCTAAATCCGCTGCTAAGAAGGTCGGTTCTTTGTGCTGGGCCAGGAAGGTTTTTCCTGCCTGAAACCATCCTGCTTTGAATACTGCTGCCATATCTGATCGGATGCCCTTACTATCCACCTAGGGGTCCTTGACAAAATCAAACGGAAAATCTGTAATGTGATCGATCCCGACTTGGCAGCTCGGATGCAGTCACTTTCTCACTGGCGCCACTGTGGCTTCCTCGTGTCTCTTCTACAAATACTTTCACGGTTTAGCTTTCTTGTACCCCGTATGTATGAATTTACTCGAGCCACAAGATTAACGTCTAGGTCCCACCGTCTTACTGTGAAACCAATAAAATGTAAACGCGAATTCTACTCCGGCTGCTTCTTTTCTCGCACTTCCCGTCTGTGGAATTCCCTTCCGGTTACTTGCATCCCCGACGGCTACAATCTCCAGGAATTTAAATTTCACTAACTTGCACCCTCTCTCTCATGCTCCAGTCTCCGTCTACTCCACTCTCGGCGGTTTTCTCATCCTTCTCTTATCCACTTCCTGACAACCCCTGTAACCTATCACTCTTTCTTATAACTTTCCTCCTATGTAACATCCTACGCACCAGTGTCAGTAGACTGCCTTGCTTGGGGCGATATGATTAAAAAAATATATTTCATTAACGACCACTGACAAAGTACTGTGATCAGGTATTAATTCCAGTATTTTCAGCCAGGATAGTGGCTGATATAAAATTTTAATTTTGGTCTGTTTTGTGAGTAGGTCAAATTTAGGCTGGGGATGGGAAGTTGCTCCTAAATTCAGGATTATATTTTCGTCATTTGTTGATTAACCGGGTAAGTTTATATATTTATCACTTCTTTTAAGAAGTACGATGTTTCCCTAGTTACTTAGTTGCAACGCTTTTTATGGATGAAAACGTTATAGTGTCTTGTAATTTTAAAAATTGCGTGTTCAAAAATTCCCTGCCACGTGAGCGTTAAAAAACAAAACAAAACAAACTACAAAAAAACAACACCGTTACGTGAGCTTTCTTAAAAAAAAAAACGGTAAACGATAAAATCATTTATTGAAAATCGCCTGAAGACACCACTCATGTTAGAAACCTAGGTCGCGTAATAACTCATTTACAAATGGAAAATACTCAAACGTTCTACAATATAATTCGATTGAATTCTTTTTGATACGAATGTCTCAATACTTAGCAAATAGAACATAACAATACTTCAACTAATCTCAAACATATTAATTTCCTATATCGTAGTCTCAAATGCGTACAAATTATAAACAAAATGAAAATATACTAAAAATATTATTAAATACTAATATATCTACAACAGATCCTAGAAAAAAATTAAGTTGATCATATACTACTGAAAATCTAGTATATCCGACTCAGTTATTCCAAACGGTTTGAAAAAAAATAACAGTTTAAAACTTTAAGTGCTCTTTGGGATTGTATCTCCAACGAATTAAATAATATTTATGTTGGTCATATCACAAACTAGCTTTCACGAAGCTTAACACTACATTTGAAACATTTTCAAACCCTTGTTGAAAACACAATTTTACTTAAACATGAAAACAGTAAACAAAAACTAAAAATTATTGTATCTATATACATAAAACAGTTGAAACCTAATCTGAGAAAAATAAAATATGAAATCCCCACCAATATCCGTAAATGCCTATAATTAATAACAGAAGCCATTGGTTTATTCCAATGGCTTCCCATACTTAATATTTCTTGTTTTCACTGTTGCGTGGTCATGTGTGACGTCATGAGTAGTGGTTCGATTTTCGCTTCCAGCGTCTTGTATGCACGACGAGTTTGTTGTTGCTTGGAAATCTTCGATGTCGACAAAAACAAAATGTCAATATTGTCATTATTGTCCGTGAATTGTTAAACAATAATGTAATTGACATCTTTGAGAATGGCTGATGTAAGCCGAAAGCTTAGATTGGATTATAAAATAAATTATACACCAATATTGTGATTTTTTTCTTCATTTAATGATAATGCGATTAAGCTTATCAGATAATATGAAAAAATATACATGAAATAAATAAGACAAAATTTGTCTATATTATTTAATGAAACATTCATCCATATACACATATACAGTAGCGGCCATAATATAGGGAACGGAAGCAACAAAGACATAATTATGTGTATTACTTAAAAAGTAATGCATGATTAGCAATGAATTTTTTACCGAATAAAGATTAGGGTGTTATGCACAAATATTATACAAAGTTACAAAGATTTACATTATAGTTTTTTTTAAAATAAAGATTAAATGCAACAAAGAAAATAAGCTATTGGAAAAATATATTATTTATGTCTTTGTTTTTTCCGTTCCTTATATTATGGTCGCTACTGTATATTCGAAACCTGCCTGGGAGCGCAAATATTTCATTAATTAGTCAAAGTAAATAAATATATTGTTTAATAATTAAACGGAGCGTCTCCTCAAATATGGGTAACCACTAAAAGTAAGGTTTAAAATAACGCAAAAATATATATGGAATACTTGTAACTGGAAATGTTTAAATTTAGTTACTTTTCAGCTTCAATATATTTAGCTATTGGCTTCGTGTGATTTTGAGATGAAATGATAGAAACTCACAGAAATATGTTAAAACCACAAAATAAATAAGAAATATTTCTGCCCCAAACGCAGAGGCCCAGAAAAATCAAACAAGTAAACAAATTCTTTACGAAAAAAGTTGGAAAAGAGAAAAAAATCGAGAAAAGTAAATTTCAGACGGCAATTTTGTATCCAGAAATAAAATTTACTGTGTTTTGCATAACAGAAATCTAGCAAATATTTATTCGCTAAAATATTCTTAGTGAAGATGGCTGAAAGCGATTGGAGCAAAAGTTTAACTTTTATTTTCTTTTCTTTGTTAAAATGACAAGAAATTCTGATATAAAGAAAACACACTTAAAAAAAACGCATAGACGGCCTTCTGTAAAGCGTAACTGAGTCTGGCACAGGGGCTTTTTGCGAGAAAAATCTTCGTTAAATCTCCTAGAAGATGTTTTGTTTCTAGAAAATCCTAGTAATTATTTTGGCTTCATTAGTTATAAAATTGAACATGCACATAGGTTGTTCGATAGATATGAATACAGGAATAAAGTTATAATGGACTAGACTGAGATAGATAGATAGATAGATAGATAGATAGATAGATAGATAGATAGATAGATAGATAATGAATAGACTGAGATAGATAGATAGATAGATAGATAGATAGATAGATAGATAGATAGATAATGAATAGATAGATAGATAGATAGATAGATAGATAGATAGATAGATAATGAATAGACTGAGATAGATAGATAGATAGATAGATAGATAGATAGATAGATAATGAATAGACTGAGATAGATAGATAGATAGATAGATAGATAGATAGATAGATAGATAATGAATAGACTGAGATAGACAGATAGATAGATAGATAGATAGATAGATAGATAGATAGATAGATAGATAGATAGATAGATAATGAACAGACTGAGATAGCTGGCTAGCTAGCTAACTAGAAAGAAAGAAAGAAAGAAAGAAAGAAAGAAACAAACAAACAAACAAACAAACAAACAAACAAAGAAACAAAACCGAATCATTATGATGACATCATCCATTTTCTTACATGAAAAACATTTGGCATTCATATAGAACAGTTAGCGTGACTGATGTTAGTTAAAATTTATAAAATCTTTTCTTTTCTAAAAAAAAAAAACGTTCCTGATGTCCATTGTACTCTTTCACACACTTATTGATGTAGATTTCCTTCCTAACCTATTTTTAAGTATTATGCAACCTCAAAATCCTATTTTTTGTTAGTGTCATTATTGCTTCTAATTTCTTTACTTGATTATACAGAAATATTTGTAAAAGAAAACTATATTTATTCACTAGAGAAAATATAATCATCGTTAGAATTTCTTGTTTCTGAAGCGAAAATGTTTACACGTATGATCTTTCTTGGGAAAATTCGCTTATGGCTTCAACGAAAAGTTACAAAAATTTAAGAAAAATTAATAATTGTTTATATATATATTTATGTACGAGAATGTTATTGAAAAAGTGAAATAAAAGGAAGCAGATACCATTTTAGTAAAGGTTATTTTTTTTTAAGAAATTAGAAGGCGATTTTCTAAGCGTTGTACAGATTTGGCACAAAACCGAAAGTAATGGACACCCATAGAAATATCATTCAGAAAGCCGGTCGTGTTGCTTCTGGCCCGCTGGTCACAGTTTGGTTATGAATGATTTAGATGTTTCTAAACATGGTAGGCAACATGCATAATATCAATATGAGTCTAGATCTGACGATGCTGATTTGGAAGTATTTTCTTCTTCTTCTTCTTCTTCTCATGGAATACTGTTGTCATATATGATCAGTCGCCTCTACTTTTCATCGCAGTGTTCTCGATAGGCTCCAAAGGAGAATCTGTAATGTGATAGATCCCGACTTTGCAGTTTGACTCCAACCATTTTCATACTGGCGGGATGTGGCTTCCCTCTGTCTATTCTACAAATATTTTCATGGCTTCTGCTCCGACGAACTTAAGCTAATGGTGACCCCGCCACAAGAATGTACTCGTGCAACAAGACTGGCAACAAGGTTCCACCAATTTACAGTTAAATCAACCAAATGCAGCCGACAATTTTACTCATCGGCTTCTTTTCTCGCACTTCCTGCCTGTAGAACTTCCTTCCATATACTTGCTACAACCTCCAGGAATTTAAATGCAATCTCAATACTCATGTCTTATCCACTTGACTCCAGTTTTTTCTACATCACCCTGTATATATTTTCCTTTCTCTCTACATTCGCAGCTGTCTTCATACTTGTGTTTCCATCCTTCTCTTACCCTGTTCTTTGACATCCCTTGTAACTGGTCCGTCTTTCTCTTTTAATCTTTTACTCTTATGTAGCCCCCTGCGCATCAGTGGCAGTACCGCCTTGCTTGGTGTGAAACGATTAAAAAAAATATTAATGACATTGGCCATCGTGTCTCTCTACAATTTCTTGTCTTTTGTAGCTTATAACATATTTTATCTTTTGCTGTCTCCTAGACAGATATACAGAAAAAGACACACAGGCATACAAGACTCGAGAGATTCTCAAGAAAATAATTTACTGAATTGGGTGTATGATATAAATACAGGATTAGTTAGAAGAAAGTGAGCATTTGACCATTGGAAATATAGATAATGATTGCCTCTTGAAATAAAAAGGATAATATTATAGTATACAAAGAAGCATCCACGTGGGAGTTTGTTTTCTATAGTCGCGTTTCTTCCAAAATCTCTCGGTCTAAAAATCGGAATAAGAAGGAAACGCGTGAGATTCAAAGATCTGGTTGACGAAACGTGTGCCATAATTGTGGAATAGAACCTAACTTAATATCGGAGTTCTTCTTAGTCGATATGGTTGAAGCACGTTCCATGTAACAATGGTTTCTCCTGTAAAGGAAGACGTCAGTTCGAATCCTACTGAAGATTGCATGGCCAGACCTACACTACCTGCCATAATTATTACGCCACCCTAGATTTTAAAAAGAAATGATGGTTTTCATACTATTTTTAGTATTTATTGCCAAGTGGATAAATATAAATGAAAATAGAATAGTTCTTTTGTTATTATTATTTTGCAAAATTTTACAAAGCAAAGAAGCAAAGATGAACTCATCCGAATCACACTAAATTTTCTTCATTCTTTCATTGATGAAACTGCAATATAGGTAATTGTTAAATATTTATAAATTCATTTGATGCACATGTAATTGTTCAGTATTAACAAAAGAAACGTTCTATTTTCATTTACAATGTGGAAGTATAACGATGGTCTTTATATATATATAAGTATTTTACGTTATTTTATAGTTAGTAACCTACTTAAAATTTTTCAAATGTATTTTTGGATTGTATCTTGGATTGGACGTTTAACAGCGTATACCGTAAACTTTAATTCTAATAACTAAAAAAGGAAGGATCTGCAGTCATACGTTTATATACATTAATATCCATTTATACATTTATATACATTTATATACATTTATATACATTAATACGTTTATATTCATTTTGGTGTGAGAAAACCGCCTACAAATTACTAAAAGACCATGGTACGATAGAGAAATTTTCATCTAAATTACGCAAAAATGAAAATAACACCAATATCTAATTTTAACAGATACTAGCAGTATAGCCCGGCGTTACTCGGCTTTCTTCTGAAAAATGGATGCAACCTTCAATTTTAGGACACTTCTACAAAACCCAATAGCTGACACAAAGTTTTGGGCTGCGCGCACACACACACACACACACACACACCACACCACACTCACGCAACGCACACATACACAGACACATACATTACCGGCCATAATTATAAGCCCACCCTAATTTTTTAAAAGATATGATGTATTTCATACTATTTTTAGTATTTATTGCCAAGTGGATAAATCTAAATGAAAATAGAATGGTTCTTTTGTTAATATTACTTTTCAAGATTTTACAAAACAAGGGAGCAAAGATGAATTCTTTCGAAACACCCTAAATTTTATTCATTCTTTCTTTGATGAAACTGCAATAGAGGTAATTATGAAATATTTATAAATTTATTTAATTCACATGTTATTGTGCAGTATTAACAAAAGAACCATTCTATTTTCATTTACAATTATTTACTTGGCAATTTATACTAAAAACTATGAAATACATCATTTTTTCTGAAACATTAAGGTGGTCTAATAATTATAGACGGTAGTGTAGATATAACTGTTTGAACTGATGAAGCTAAGGATTAGATCTCATGAAAGCATTTGCAATGGAAATAACGATGGTGTGACAAAGTCTTGTCTGTGAGAAAAAGTTGTATGTTAAAAAAATTGGCAAAACCGCATAAATGTCTTTGAACTCTCGAAAGGCTAAAAAGTGAGAATTAAGAAGTGTAGTGTTATGTCGCCAAGTATAAATGAATAACTCAACAACAGAATCAGAATATAAGTTGTATTCCGCGGAAAGACGGTGTAGTGGACGAGTGGTCCCTTACTAATTTATGTTTGCGAGTCGACTCGACGTAACCTTGGGGTCATGGTGAAATAGAACAGTCAATAAGAAAGAACGAATAAGGCGAAAGTAACCAGAAAAACAATGTATTGACGAAGGTTACATGGGGTTGAGAAAGCATGCATGAGAAAGTGATAAGGAAAGAGTCATTCCCCTTCGTCTGTTCGTAGAAACAAAATAAGATGTATGAAGTTTTTACTCTAGCTGAAAGAAAGGTTTGTAACAATTGTTAAGATTTTCGTAAAGAGTTCAAAGTTCAAATCCTTGATGAAGAAAGTCAGACAGAAGACAAAGTTCTGTGTCTGTGTGTGCATTGAGTAGAGAGAGAGAGAGAAACACTTACATGCGAATGTAGCAGTCGGTGGATTTCTACTGACGAAGGTTGGAAAAATTGTGGAATTATGTGTAGGAAGTTATTTTATGTAAAGTCCTGTTTGAATGAAAGTTAATGTGCATAGTGTTAATGTAGGAGAAGAAAAGTAAAAGAAATTTGCGTCACTAATTGCTACACGCAATTAGTGCGCGTGTGTTTGTGTGAGTTAGGAAGACATTGCTCTTGTCCCGGGACGAAATCCTAACTAGTGTACCACGTGCTGTTTTCCGTTTTTATTAGCATCGTTTTTGGCGAGAACCAGTCATCACGTGGAACGCCGAGTGACCATGCGTGTGTGTGTGTGTGTGCGGGTGTCAATGTATGAAACCCTACAACAGTTAGTATGTACAGAAGTGATTAGTAGTATTTACAAAAGAAAAGATACAAGAGTCCAATCCGTCGTAAGACGTGTGTATACGTGATTACTTCCGGTACGCCACCGGAAGTGTGACTAACTCTCGCACTGACTCTCAAGTGACTCTGTACGACTCTGTACGACTCTTCCCGACTCCGTACGACTCATTATTTAGTCGTCCCTCCCAGTAAGGGCAACATATGACACATGGTCAGTTTATATCTGGGATTTCCGGGCTATATGGCCCGGCCAAAAAATATCTGTCTATTATTCCCCAGTCGTGCTTCTACTCTTCGGCGGAACCACGACTGGGTTATTGCTCTCTGCTCGGAAGCAGAGAGCGCCCCCTACCTGAAGGCAGAGTGCTGACAGTGTCGTAGAGTCGTCAGTCTAGTGACTCTCGACGACACTCCCTGTAGAGAATCCACCATTGCTATATATAGCAATGGGAACAGTCCATTATGTAGTCCAATAGGGGCGGCGCTTTAACATGTAGAAATATCAGTTATCAAGGTGGTATCTTATTAAAGAGACATCTGAAAGATGTTACAAAAATCATTTCAACAATTATAATCTTTACAAAGAAGATCAGCTGGGTGAAGGGGACTTCACAAAAACCATGTCTAACGACCCTGGCAAACAAGGTCAGCTGAATTGATCGGATTTAATGAATGACTTTTCACACGAAAGTTGACAGGAAAACGAATATAATATATCAGAAGTATAAACAAACAAAGGTAGAAGTTTGTACAAAATTTTCGAAATATAGGAGAAATATTTGCTATGAAACGAATGGTATATGGTCAAGACAATTTTGTTAAATTTATTTCATTTTACAATAATGGTCACTGTTTACAAGGACCAAGAGACCGTCAAGGTAGAGGGTTACAAAATAAGAAGCACAGTTTATGAGGATATGTGGTAAATCTAGACTTTGAAATGTTAAGAGTGTAGTGATCGGCGATAAATCCTCTTGAGAGACAGTGAAGTGGTGTGAGTTTTTTAAAATAGATATCTGAAGAAATTAAAGAAATCTTTCTGAAGTTATCGTCTTGAAAAAGAAGGTCAGCTGGGCGAAACGGACCACACAAGAGCAATGTCAAAAGAGTTAGTTCAGCGGAGCGGAATGGAAACTTTGTGAACAGACCCCTAAGTAGATGAATGTCTTTTTTTAGAGAAAAGCAGACAGGACAAAAATAGGCTTGTTCTTTATAAGTCAATAGTCCCTAGCAGCAGAAAACAAAGGACAGCTCGCCCGCCACGCGAAAGAAAGGCACACCCCGGTTAGTCCGTTCCTTCATCTTAATTGTTTTTCCTTGCTTGCGTACAGCTGGTTCTTACTAGAACATTGCAACGGAATAAAATTTGCCGAATGCTACTGTTTTATCTCATATGTATTTTTTTCTTAGGTAACGATCCGGTTAAAGAGATGTTTTTTGCGTGCAGGTATACATCAGTCAGTCAGTTAAGTGCCATACGCGATACACGCTTGGGCGATCATGTCTCGAAAGAGACATGACTGACTGGGCAGAAGATTATCCCGCAGTAGGTTGCCATTGTTTTCTGCGGTAGACTGGTTGCCGACCAAGGCTATAGAACCCAATCTGTTCTGCTATTTAACCCATAACTGGAAGGAAGCAGACGGATTAATACCTTTCCCAAGGGTATTTGCGCGTAAGTGAATACAATGGATTCAACTGGAATTCGAACTCGGCACCCCGGCTTCTCGTTCTGAGCCGATATTCACTGGACCACAACGCACATCCAGGTATACATCACCTTACGTTAATAATTTATTCCAGAGAAACAACTCAAGTCAAAAAATTGGTCGGGCGCCCTTGCTATCCATCTAGGGGTCCTTGACAAAATCCAACGGAGAATCTGCAATGTGATCGATCCCGACTTGGCAGTTCAGATACAGTCATTTTCTCACCGGCGCAATATGGCTTCCCTGTGTCTCTTCTACAAATACTTTCACGGCTTCTGCTCTGATGAACTTAGCTCACTGGTGCCCCCTATGTATGAATTTACTCGAGCAAATAGCAAATAGGTCCCACATTTTTACTGTGAAACCAATAAAAGGCAAACGCAACTTCTACTCCACTAGCTTCTTTTCTCGCACTTCCCGTCTGTGGAATTTCTTTCTCCAAGAATTTTAATGTAAAGTCAATAATCATCTCCTATCTTACTAACTTGCATCGTCTCTCTAATGATCCTTTCTCCGTTTACACCACTATCATCAGTATTCTCATCCTTCTCTTACCCACTTCCTGACAACCCCTATAACCTGTCAATCTTTCTCATAACTTTCCTCCTATGTAACCCCCTGCAAAACAGTGGCAGTAAAATGACTTGCTTGGGGCGATATGATAATTAAACAAATTCAGCACTATTTTAATGTGAATATAAAGTGGGGGAACAATTAAACATTACAATCAATATATAAACTGATCCCTCACTTTATAGCTGCAGTCATCTTTTTATTAACCATTTCTTGACACTCATTACAACCTGTCAATCTTTCTCATAACTTTCCTCCTATGTAACCCCCTGCAAAACAGTGGCAGTAAAATGCCTTGCTTGGGGCGATATGATAATTAAAAAAATTCTGTACTATTTTAATGTGAATATAAAGTGGGGGAACAATTAAACATTACAATCAATATATAAACTGATCCCTCACTTTATAGCTGCAGTCATCTTTTTATTAACCATTTCTTGACACTCATTACAACCTGTCAATCTTTCTCATAACTTTCCTCCTATGTAACCCCCTGCAAAACAGTGGCAGTAAAATGCCTTGCTTGGGGCGATATGATAATTAAAAAAATTCTGTACTATTTTAATGTGAATATAAAGTGGGGGAACAATTTAACATTACAATCAATATATAAGCTGATCCCTCACTTTATGGCTGCAGTCATCTTTCTATTAACCATTTCTTGACACTCGTTATAACCTGTCAATCTTTCTCATAACTTTCCTCCTATGTAACCCCCTGCAAAACAGTGGCAGTAAAATGACTTGCTTGGGGCGATATGATAATTAAAAAAATTCTGTACTATTTTAATGTGAATATAAAGTGGGGGAACAATTTAACATTACAATCAATATATAAGCTGATCCCTCACTTTATGGCTGCAGTCATCTTTCTATTAACCATTTCTTGACACTCGTTATAACCTGTCAATCTTTCTCATAACTTTCCTCCTATGTAACCCCCTGCAAAACAGTGGCAGTAAAATGCCTTGCTTGGGGTGATATAAAATATAGCCTGATTTTCTTCTTTCTGAATATATTTGTCACTAGGCTAAACCACAAATAACAATTCCCCGTTCTGTACTTTATTTATAAATACATTTTTAATAATATTTTGTCAATAAGAATCTATTTTAATCTCTCAAACAAATAAATTTTACTTTTTAAAGTAATATGCAAAACAGTAATCTAAATTTACGAATACATGTACATTCATCCTCGGAAATATAGATGTTTACAGTTTGACAATATTACAGTTTGTACGCACTTTTTTTTGTGAATGTGGTTTGCTCCAAGACATTATGAAATAAATTTATTTTGTGAGGTTAAATAACAAATAGTTATTCAAATGATTTTGCTTAGTGGAAAAAATAAATTTATGCATAATAACATGATTTATGTGCTTTTCACACTTTTCTAGCGATATTACGATTTCAGTATTTGTGGAGGAGGGGCATAAAGTCTAATGATTTAATCTTGATTTTTATTTTTTCATATATTTTTTGACAAACAACGTATAATTGAGAACGACTTAACTCGAAACGACATCACCCGAGATATGCCTGTATCTATATTGTTGAGACTTTTGTCCTCATTTCGGTTGCCATTTTCCCCTTCAATATCTGTCTATATTTCTGAGACGAGGAATGGTAATTATTTACACTATTAACATTGTTTTGATTGTTGTCCACATCTTTGTTGCCATGTTTCCCTTCAATATCTTTCTATATTTCTAAGATGTGGTATTGTAATTATTTACAATATTTACATTGTTTGGACTGTTGTCCTCATCTTTGTTGCCATATTCATTTTCAATATCTATCTATATTTCTGAGATGAGGTATTGTAATTATTTACACTATTTACATTGTTCGGACTGTTGTCCTCATCTTTGTTGCCATATTCCCATTCAATATCTTTCTATATTTGTTAGATGATGTATTATAATTATTTAAAAACTGTTGGGAACCATCTGACCCATCCAACTATCGACCTATCAGCCTTCTACCAATTTTCGGGAAGGTATTCGAGGCCATAATTAATGCTGAAATAGTTCAACATCTTACTGCCCATAAACTCTTCTCTGACAGGCAGTATGTCTTCCGCTTTGCTAGGTCCACGGTCGACATGCTAACGACCGTTACGGAGTACATGTTCCAGACCCTTGAGGAGTCCGGCGAGGCTCGTGCTGTTGCTCTGGACTTCTCCAAGGCTTTTGACAGTGTTTGGCACTCTGGCCTTCTATGAAAGCTACGGAGTTATGGTATTACCGTATGCTTGCTTGATCTAATCCAATCTTTTTTAAATAATCGAAAAATGAAGGTCGTTTGAATGGGCATGTCTCTACATCCTACAGCACAAACACTGGTGTCCCTTAAAGCTCTATCCTGGGCCGGACGCTCTTCCTTATTTTCATCAATGACCTCCCAGACGAGATCAAAAACCAAGTAGGCATCTACGCAGATGACACCACAAATTACCCCCCGCATCAGTAAGAAACCTGTCGTGGCGGACAAACATAATCTCGCTGCTGACCTTGAAAGGGGTCTATACGCTGTGGTGAATTGGGGTAAGAAGTGGCTTGTCAATTTCAATGCGTCTAAGACTAAGCGAGTCTCCCTGGGAGCTATTCATTGCGCCTCCTCGGCCTTACCCTCTCTTCTGATCTCAAATGGAAGCACTATATTGAGTCCATAGCTAAATCCACTGCTAAGAAGGTTAGGATGTTTTTCCCGCCTGAATCCATTCTGCATATATACAAATCAACCATTCGTCTGTTCATGGTATACTGCTGCCATCTATGGTCAGGCGCCCCTGCTGTTCATCTACAGCCACTACCCCACCGACGAGATGTGGCCTGCCTTTGTCTGTTCTATAAATACTTTCATGGCTTTTGCTCCAACGAACTTAAGTCATTGGTGCCTCCGCAACAGGTGTTTATTCGTGCAACCAGATTGGCAACTGGGCACCACCCATTCACAGTTAGATTAACCAAATTCAGACGACAATTCTACTCCAACAGCTTCTTCTCTCGCAATTCCCGCCTGTGGAACTCGCTTCCCTATTCTTGCTTTCCTGATGGCTACAACCTCCAGGAATTTAAATGCAATGTCAATACTCATCTCTAAACCACTTGACTCTAGTTCTTTCTTCAACACCCGTATATCCTTTCCTTTCCTCCACCTATGCAACTGTCATCACGACTGTATTTCTATCCTTCTCTTGCTTCTTTCTAACTAGTTCGTCTTTCTTTTCACTCTCTTCTAATTAATCTTTTTATTCTTATGTAGCCTCCTGCACATCAGTGGCGTTACCGCCTTGTTCGAGGTGATACGATTAAAAGAAAAAATTGTTCAGACTTTTGTCCTTATCTTTGTTGCCATATTCATTTTTAATATCTATCTCTATTTCTGAGATGAGATATTGTAATTATTTACACTATTTACATTGTTTGGACTGTTGTCCTCATCTTTCTTGCTATATTCACTTTCAACATCTGTCTATTTCTGAGATGAGGTATTGTAATTATTTACACTATTTACATTGTTTGGACTGTTGTCCTCATCTTTCTTGCTATATTCACTTTCAACATCTGTCTATTTCTGAGATGAGGTATTGTAATTATTTACACTATTTACATTGTTTGGACTGTTGTCCTCATCTTTCTTGCTATATTCACTTTCAACATCTGTCTATTTCTGAGATGAGGTATTGTAATTATTTACACTATTTAAATTGTTTGGACTGTTGTCATCATCTTTCTTGCTATATTCACTTTCAACATCTGTCTATTTCTGAGATGAGGTATTGTAATTATTTACACTATTTAAATTGTTTGGACTGTTGTCCTCATCTTTCTTGCTATATTCACTTTCAACATCTGTCTATTTCTGAGATGAGGTATTGTAATTATTTACACTATTTAAATTGTTTGGACTGTTGTCCTCATCTTTCTTGCTATATTCACTTTCAACATCTGTCTATTTCTGAGATGAGGTATTGTAATTATTTACACTATTTACATTGTTTGGACTGTTGTCCTCATCTTTCTTGCTATATTCACTTTCAACATCTGTCTATTTCTGAGATGAGGTATTGTAATTATTTACACTATTTACATTGTTTGGACTGTTGTCCTCATCTTTCTTGCTATATTCACTTTCAACATCTGTCTATTTCTGAGATGAGGTATTGTAATTATTTACAGTATTTAAATTGTTTGGACTGTTGTCCTCATCTTTCTTGCTATATTCACTTTCAACATCTGTCTATTTCTGAGATGAGGTATTGTAATTATTTACACTATTTAAATTGTTTGGACTGTTGTCCTCATCTTTCTTGCTATATTCACTTTCAACATCTGTCTATTTCTGAGATGAGGTATTGTAATTATTTACACTATTTACATTGTTTGGACTGTTGTCCTCATCTTTCTTGCTATATTCACTTTCAACATCTGTCTATTTCTGAGATGAGGTATTGTAATTATTTACACTATTTACATTGTTTGGACTGTTGTCCTCATCTTTCTTGCTATATTCACTTTCAACATCTGTCTATTTCTGAGATGAGGTATTGTAATTATTTACACTATTTACATTGTTTGGACTGTTGTCCTCATCTTTCTTGCTATATTCACTTTCAACATCTGTCTATTTCTGAGATGAGGTATTGTAATTATTTACACTATTTACATTGTTTGGACTGTTGTCCTCATCTTTCTTGCTATATTCACTTTCAACATCTGTCTATTTCTGAGATGAGGTATTGTAATTATTTACACTATTTAAATTGTTTGGACTGTTGTCCTCATATTTCTTGCTATATTCACTTTCAACATCTGTCTACTTCTGAGATGAGATATCATAATTAATTACTTTTTTCGGACTGTTGTCTTCATCTCGGTTGCTATATTCCAGACGTTTTGGCCGTTGCGCCTTCCGTCTTTTTTCTGTATTCATCCAGAAGCGTTGAACTAGGAGAACCTGCTAACGAATTTGGTGCCTAGTGTGAGCTTCAATTTAAAAGTAGCTGTAATTGTCAGCAATACTCTATTTTACATCTAATTTGGCTCGTGTGAAAAAAGAGTATGGCAGTTCTGGACAGATACTTTCTGTAAAGCAGATTTTTGAACTGGCTATTTTGCAAGAATTTTTTTTAACGATGGGTCGGATATTTGAATTTCACTTTGGCGCTAACAAAAAGCTTTCCTCAAAATTGGAAATGTATAGCTCTAATCTATGCCTGCTCTAAACTTATTTATAAATGAAACTTTGTCTGTGTGTGTGTGTGTCTCTCTCTCTCTGTGTATCCGTTACCTATAGACTCCAAAACGGCTGAACAGATTTTCATGAAAATTTACACAGTTGTACTATAAGCGTCTGCGAGTGTTCTTAGCTAGGTTTTGTGACGAGGTACGCCCGATAAATATCGAAAATCGATAATCGAAAAAATCGGGTGATAGAAGGAATGGTCCGATTATAATCAAATTCCATACACTCACAGACAAAGACATAAGAAACGATATTCAGAAGTTTCAAGGTTGCAATTCTTACAATAGAGCAGAAAATTTGATATCGATACCAGGAAATCAAAATTTGACTTACATCCATTCATTTTCTTTCAGTCTACAGTTTCAATTTAACTGGAATCAACTATTGCTTTTTAGTCTTTCGTGCTAACGTCCAAAGAGTTTGAGCTCCAGGACCATGGATTAGTTTTAAACCTTTCATTACACCCGAGCAACGCCGGGCTATACTGCTAGTATTAATATATGTAGGCCTCTATCTCAGTGGAAAGATGCTGATATTAACACACTGTGGGATATTACATTTACATATCGATATATTCCGTGTTGTGGCGAATACAGATTTACCTCTGTATGTCCTTAGCTAATATACAGACTGATGATCTCCACGTGCATCATTGGTCTATAGAATACATTGTACCAATGTCAGTCAGGGAATTTTGTTATCTATATTTACGTATATTAAAACTGACTCCCATTACATACATGTAAGCAACAATGCGAGAATATAGATTTTATGTATAAATATTACACTGTGATTTATTTTGTAAATTTAGTTTTCTTATATGTAAGGATATTTTTTTATTCTCTTGTGTTGTCTCGATTGATATTAATTTAAATAATATGACCAAACACTTCTTTAAAAAAAATGATTTCCCGTTCGCATAATTTCCATTTTATACCTAATCTGAAATTCACGAGTAAATACATTTGCTCATAGAAAACATTCCCTGCTGTGTAAAGGTTAGCCACTGTTAAAAAAAAATGAAACTTAAAAAACAAAATCAAAAACATGAATTTATAAATGAATAAAAACAAAATGACAACGGTGTTCGAGCCGTGAAATATTTATTTACAAATTAGTATGACAGTAAAGTAAATTTTACGAATAATGTATTCCTTCTTCTCTCTCTCTCTCTCTCTCTCTCTCTCTATATATATATATATATATATATATATATATATATATATATATATAATCACTGACACCGGCACATACACACGCACAAATATATTATCTATACCAAATACGCTAATAAATATTTCATTTATAATATTTTGGCACTCTCAAATATATATATATATATATATATATATTAGTCATCGACATACAAGCCTGTTTCGCTGTATCACAGCTCATCAGTGTGTATATATATTGATAAAGATACATATATTAATAATATGTATATTAATATATGTATATATTAATATATGTAAATTTATTAATATATATATGTATAAATATATAGTGATGTGCCGAGACCGTTCAACATACACAGTTCAACATATATATTAGGGAAATTGACGAAACTTGGTTATAAACAACTGACAATTTGAAATGATTTGTTTGAACATTATTTTTGATCAATACTCATATTTTAGTTGATATTCTGTTTTTAATTAACAGTATTATATTTTTATATCTACTGGCCTGATTATTTACAATAAATTTTTATTACGAAAATGTGTGTCATTCGGCAGAATTCGAACCTGCGACCCCTATCCACATAGGGGAAGCTACCATTTGATCTGGCAACGTCTTAGACATCTCGACCACGAATGACCTCCAGTCTGAACGAGGTTTTAATCAAGCCTATATAACACAATTTCCGATTCATCGCAACAAGCATATCTGCTCTGAAATATTTATATAGTCTAGAAATGTTTTGAAATATTCTACAATTTCATCCGTAATACATATTTCGCAGCCAAAATCTGCTGCTCTTCAGACCCAAGTGATACAACAGTTAATATTCAAAATCATCCAGAAAAGAATCACATACAGACACTCACGTGCCCATAACGAGAATAGATATTGTGTAACGGTAATCTCCAAAAACTCTTCCTCGCTCATTAAAAAAAAATGTAAGTAGGAAAGAAAGGTCAAAATATAGAAAAATCATAAAATGAAAGAAGAAATAAATAAATAAAAGGAGTACGAAATAAATAAAAGGAGTACGAAATAAATAAAAGGAGTACGAGGAAAGGAAGTTAACGTCTTAGATTGACGACAGCGTCTATGGTTTCGCTACGTCACACGTTAATGAAATCTAGAGTATAAACAAGAATTATAATTCATCTGCTTTCTTAGAAAAACATGACATGAAAATTTAACATTAAATTACTATATTATTACACTGTTAAATTAAATAAATAGATTTAACATTGAGTTCTTTTGGGTTAATCTCTATCGAAATGTACCTGACTTAAATACTAAATATTCTACGTTATACAGATCTGTTTCGCTGTATTACATCTCATCAATACGGCTTAGACTCCGGTCGCTTCCTAAACCAGGATTGAAACCCGACCGAATTGGCGTCAGTCGGCGATTCTGCTCCTAGGCCACGAGCCTCCGGAAAAAGAAGGCAACCTTTTTTGCGCGTATAAACACGCCCAATAACTAGAGTGCTCCAATTCATTATCGAATATATATATATATATATATATATATATATATATATATATATATATATATATATTGGTTTTCGCCGTGTTATCTTTCTGGAGAAAGATTAAACAGTTAAAAACAATTTTCTCACTAAAATTAGTCATACTTTTATTGATACTTCTGCTGATTTCTATTCTATACACAGTTTTTTCTCTACCAACTAGAGATCTAATGTTAAAAATGATTTTATGACATTTTCCGCCCATCATTTTTGTAAAAGAACAAGCCAAAGACAACCACTCATTTTATACACATTTTTACATGGATAAAACGCTTTTGTCATGTGTGAACTGTTCTTTTCAGTACAATTTCTAGTCTGTATTTAAACCCAAGAATACGTTCAATTTATCTATCGGAACTGCTTTCAGTTATTCCAAGAGCACAAACTACAACTGAAATTGTTAATGGCATAATGTGCCACATTATTATCATGTCATTTTTCATCATATTTCGATTTCTGCTTTGGTCTCACTACCAACCAAGTCTGCGGGGAGACCTAAGGCAGGTAGTGGCGTGTTGTTATGACTCCATTTCATGTTTTTCTATCTTCCCTATCATCCCCAGCATTACATAGATAAAGTTTTCCTTAGTGTGTGGGCTGTACTTAATAAGACAATTTTTTGTATATCTCTTAAGCTGGGGTTTCCAGGGATTCTTTCAATGTGTTGTTTTGTTCCATTTTTTATCATTCCAAGTGCACCTACTATCACTGGCACAACTCTTGTTTTCAATTTCCACATTTTTTCTATTTCAATTTCCAGGTCTTTATATTTTGACAGTTTTTCAAATTCCTTGATTGCTATGTTACAATCCGCTGGACAAGCCATATCAATTAATAGACAAGTTTTCTCCTTCTGGTTTTTAACAATAATGTCTGGCCTGTTTGCTTCAATTTTTCTGTCTGTGTAGATGGTGTAATCCCATAGAATGGTTACATCTTCTATTTCTGTAACCGGTGCTGGATGATGTTCATACCAGTGTTTGTTTACAGCTTTTCCATAATGTTTGCACATTGCCCAATGTAAATATTGTCCAACTCTATCGTGGCGATTTTTATATTCGTTTGGGGCAAGCACAGAACAGCCTGGGATTAGGTGGTCTATTGTTTCTTGGTGTTTATCACAAAACCTGCATTTTGGATCCATATTATTATGCATAATATCTGCCTGAAAGTTTCTCGTGAAAAGACTTTGGTCTTGTGCTGCAAGTATAAATCCTTCAGTTTCAGACTTTAATCCAGATGCCCGTAACCATCGATGAGTATTAACTTTGTCAACATTGGATTTATTGGCACGTACTGGATATTGGCCATGCAGAGGTTTGTCTTGCCAGCGCTGTTTCATCTGTTCAAGAGCTTTATCTTTGGCTTTCATTTTCATGTTTTTTGCCGCAATAGTTGCTTCTTGGCTTCTGTTTTGCTTTTCTACAGAATCTACTAACTGTAAATCTTGTTTGTATTTACTGCTTTCTTTTATTATTGAATATTTTTTCTTTCTTTCTTCATGTTGCCTTACTAATTGTATCATCCAATCCTTTGTTGTTTCTATGTATGTTAGTAAGCCAATAGTTGTTGTCTTGTATGACAATTCCAGCTGAATAAGACCTCTTCCACCTTCTTTACGGGTTATGTATAGACGGTCTACATCAGCCTTTGGATGATGCATCTTATGCTTAGAAAGAAGCTTTCTTGTTTTAGCATCCATTCGCCTGATGTCGTTTAGAGTCCAGTTTAAGATGTTAAAGCTATATTGGACAACTGGGATTGCAAGGCTATTAATGGCCATAACTCTGTTCTGTGAATTTAATTCAGTTTTTAATATCATTCATAGCCTTCTATAGTACTCTTTACGCACTATTTCTTTCATTTTTTTATGGTGAATGTTTTCGCTCTCATTTACACCTAGGTATTTATAAGCTTCTTCTGGTTTCAATTCTTTTATTGTTACAGCAGGGTCTAGGCTAATTGAGGATGTTTCTTGTATTGATCCACGTAAAACTGTAGCTTTAGCACATTTATTCAAATTAAATTTCATTCCAATGTCTTCGCTGAAGCATTTTACAGTTTGCAGAAGACCTTCCAGCTCATTATCATTCTTAGCATATAACTTTAAGTCATCCATGTAAAATAGATGGCTTATTTTCTTTTGGCCTATTTTATAACCACATTCTGTCTTATTAAGTTGACTGGTTAGTGCTATTAATGATATGCAGAATAGTAAGGGAGATAAAGAATCACCTTGAAATATACCTCTTTTGATGTTTATTTCATCAGACTTATAGGTTCCATTTATATGATTGAGGTAAAGGGTTGTTTTCCATATAGACATGCACTGTTTGATGAAATTGATGATGACGGGCGATATCTTGTATATATTTAAAGTCTTTAAAATCCAGTCATGTGGCACACTATCGAATGCCTTTCGGTAGTCTATCCAGGCAGTACTAAGATTTTTCTTTGTACTGTAGCAGTTTTCCAAGATCATTTTGTTAATTAGCAATTGGTCTTTTCAGCCATAACAGCCACGTTTGTACCCTTTTTGTTCAAGCGGTATCATGTCATTTCTTTCTAAGAATAAATATGTCTGTTTTGTTAAAATAGATGTTAATAGTTTATATGTTGTCGGAAGACATGTAATTGGTCTGTAGTTTTTCGTGTTGTTTGTGTCACCATTCTTGGGTAGAAGAAATGTAATTCCTTTGGTCATCCATGCAGGAATTTTAGTGGGATCGTCAACCATTTCTTGAAGTTCTTTGGATAGTTTTATTATTATTATTATTATTATTATTATTTCTTTTTTCATTATAAATTTATTTCTGCTATAGTCGCACTACCTACCAAGTCTGCTGGATGACCTAAGGCAGGTCGTGATGTGTTGTGATGATTCCATTTCTTGTTTTTTCTATCTCCCGTAACATCCCTAGCGTTACATAGACAAAGTTCTCCTTAGTGTGTGGGTTGTACTTAACAAGACAATTTCTTGCATATCTCTTAAGTTGGGGTTTTCGGAGATAATTTCAATGTGTTGTTTTGTTCCATTTTTTATCATTCCAACTGCACCGACCTCACTGGCACGATAATTGTTTTCAATTTTCACTTTTTTTCTATTTCAATTTCCAGGTTTTTATATTTTGAGTTTTTCGAATTCCTTGGTTGCTATTTTACAATTCACTGAACAAGAGATATCAATTAATAAGCAAGTTTTGTCTTTTTGGTTTTTAACAATAATGTCCGGCCTATTTGCTTTCATTTTCCTGCCTATTTAGATGGTTAAATCACATAGAATGGTGACACCTTCTATTTTTGTAACCGGTGCTGGTTGAAATTCATGCCAGTGTTTGTTTACATATTTTCCATAGTGTTTGCACATTGTCCAATGTAAATATTGCCCAACTCTATCGTGGCGATTTTTATATTCATTTGGAGCAAGCACAGAACAGCCTGAGATTAGGTGGTCTATTGTTTCTTGGTGTTTAGCACAAAACCTGCATTTTGGATTCATATTATTATGCATAATATTTGCCTGAAAGTTTCTAGTGAAAAGTGAATATTATTATTATTATTATTATTATTATTATTATTATTATTTTGGTAATTTTCTCTTGTATATTAATTTTCTTCCAGGTCCTAACGAGAGAATTAATGTATGAAATGCATTATATTTTCCACTGATTATTTGAGTAAAGACAAAACAAAAAACCTATTAAGGTCGGACACACTTTCCATCGATGAAGCCCTTCGTTATGTGCGAGTTGTACCTTGGAGTACATTGTTTTGTATTATTTAATCATACTACTCGGAAGCTCTGCAATGAGTCTATCGGAAACTTTTTCAATCAAACTTAGGGCTCCAACTACAACTTAAATTACTGACGTCATGATCCACATTTTTGAGAATTCCATTTCATGCTCCTTGTATTTTGAGTGTTTTGAAGACATTCAATGATACATTAGATTCTGCTAAAACTTCCATATAATGGGTGTTCCATTAAGAAATTTTTAAGTTAGCAGAAAAATAAAACAGTGTTATTGGTGAAATTTTATTGATTTCGCTATTAGTTCATGTTATTTGAGTCAGGGCAAATAAGCATGAAAAATATTATCGCTCAAATGTCCGCCAAGGCTTCAGCGGCACACTGCTCCCCGATGGTCCCAATTTCTGATGACGTCTCTGCATGGTTGCTCCCCGATCTTTCCAATATTCCTTGCCTGTGCTCGTGCCCATAATTGACAAATGCACGGCGCTTTAGATGGTCAGCAGGATTCAGTTCTTGACTCAGTTGAATTTTGTAAGCGTGTAGAGACAAATCTTTTGTCAAAAATTGATGTAGCGTTATTGTGGTGAGGTTCAATTCCTGCGCGCGATGACGAATAGAGGTGTCTGAAACGTTTGAACATCCGTTTTCATAATAGGCTTCGATAACTTTAACAGGTTGTTACATTGCTAATCTTTCCATGGTTGAAATTGTCAGTGACAGAAGTTGCGAAATCTGAAAATAATTGAAAAAGATATTTAACAAATAAAATTATGTCACACTTAAAATTTGGAACACCCTATCTAATCTAAACTTATTTATAAATGGAACTTTGTCTGTGTGTATGCGTTCGTTACCTATAGACTCCGAAACGGCTAAACCGATTTTCTTGAAAATTTACACAGTTGTACTATAAGCGTCTGCAAATCTAAAATTGATAATCAAAAAAATCGGGTTATTTGATACACTGATAGACAAAGACATAAGAAACGATATTCAGAAGTTTCAAAGTTGCAGTTCTTACAATAGTGCAGAAAATTTTATATCTATACCATGAAATCAAAATTTGACTTACATCCATTCATTTTTCTTTACGGTTTCGCTTTAACTGGAAACAACTATTGCTTTTTAGTCTTTCGTGCCAACATCTGAGCTCCAGGATCATGGATTAGTTTTAAAGCTTTCATTATACCCGAGCAACGCCGGGCTACACTGCTAGTATATATATATATATATATATATATATATATATATATATATATATATACTAGGTGCGATTGTTAAATTGTCGCAATTATTTTATTATTTCAAATATTCTTTAGGCTGAGTCTGAGCTCCAGGACCATGGATTAGTTTTAAAGCTTTCATTACACCCGGGCAACGACGGGTTATACTGCTAGTATAATAATAAGGCACATTTTGTTTTAGCAGTCTCTGATCACGATGTCTGGCGAACTCAATTTAATTGTTCTCTCTCTGTATATTGTAAAATCCCACATAATTGATACAGGTCATATCTCTGTAACCGGTTATAGGTTGTGTTCAGATGAACTTCTTGCAGTTTCTTTCCTGTAAAAGTTACATGTATTCCAGTGTGGATATTGGCTCATTCTGTCATGGCGGGAATTATATTCAGTAGGTGCAGATACCGTGCATCTTGATACAGGTTTGTCAATTTTTTCTGGATATTTATCAAAGAAACCGCAATTTGGGCTAACACAATTTGTCAGTATGTGTACTTGGTAATTTATAATTAGGAAGCCTTGTTCCTGTGAAGCCATATTGCAACCTTTGGTTTTAGCTTTTAACCCTGCACTACGTATCCACCGATGGGTAAAGAGTGTGACTACATTAGATCTTCTACGTGCAGAAAATTGAGCGCTTATCTTGCCATCGTTTCTATATCTGATTTATTCCATTTTTTCTATCTATTTTTAAAATGATTTTGCTTCTGCTTTAATTTTTCAATCCTGAAGACGGGAAACACTTAATAGATATTTTTGAAATAACAACCGTCAATATCAAAAGCTTTTACAAATTTTTTTTTCATTAATTCCAATGTTATGCGAAGAAGGAGAGAATGCTTTTTTCTATGGGTACTAATGTTGCGTACATAACATTTTTCTCTCCCACAATAAAATCCTTTCAAATAGGCTACTCAGTTCTTTGTCAGTGTTGAGTCTTGTCATGACTGTCCTATAAACATAGAAAACAGGGATACTTTGGATAGGCGGACTGCTAGCCGTTTAAACAGTTGACCATCGTCAAACCCATACAGACTTTGACAAGTTTTTCGTTTTTTTTTTCAGATGTTTATTCTCTATTTAAAGTTGGGTTCCTGTGTCAAGCCAGATTTTTCTCGTTAGAATCGATGATGCACATTTATAAATCTACCCTTTGTTTCTACGTTGAATACTTTTGCCAGATCTAGTTGGGTGCTCCTGCTATTCATCTTGAGATTGACGACAAAATCCGAAGGAGAATCTGCAGTATAATCGATCCTGACTTAGCATTTCGAATTCAGTCGCTTTCACAGCGACAGGATGTAGTTTCCCTCTGTCTTTTCTACAAGTATTTTCATGGCAATTTTTCTTACGAGATCTGACCACAGGAATTTATGTGCGCTAATCTTTGGCATCTAGGTCTTACCCGTTTATCATTGACGTAGCTTGAACTTAAGCATAAATACACTATATTTGCTAAATTCAGTTTTGTTATATTCTTATTGTTATTAATAAGTCTCCTCTCTCCAGCTATAGGTTAAATGTGTTATGTCGCCGAGTGTAAATGAATAACTCAACAACAGAATCAGAATATAAGTTGTATTCCGCGGAAAGACGGTTAGTAAGTACAGAATGGAATTAGTAGTATTTACAATAGAAGAGATACAATAGTCCAATCCGTCGTAAGACGTGTGTATAAGTGATTACTTCCGGTACGCCACCGGAAGTGTGTCTAACTCTCGCACTGACTCTCAAGTAACTCTGTACGAACCCGTACCACTCTCACCAACTCTCTCGTAGAGAATCCACTATTTCTATATATAGCAATGGGAACAGTCCATTATGTAGTCCGATAGGGGCGGCGCCCTAACAAAATGACAAGACAGATTGGGTTCTATAGCCTTGGCTGGCAACCAGTCTACCGCAGAATGTAATGGCAGCTTACTGCGGGAAAAATATTTCGCCCAGTCAGTCATGTCTTATTCGAGATATGATTCCCAATTGTGTTTCGTGTATGGCACTTGAATATAATTTTGTGCAGCTATTGTAATAACAGATTAAAGCAAAATTAAAAGATTTATCTTTTAAATCTGAGATTCAGTCAATTAAGTGCCATACGTGATACACGCTTTGGGTGATCATGTCTCGAAAGAAACATGACTGAATGGGCAGAAGATTATCACGCAATAGATTGCCATTGCTTTCTGCGGTAGACTGGTTGCCAGCCAAGGATATAAAACCCAATGGGTCCTATTATCTAACCCATAACTGGAGGGAAGAGACGGATTAATATCTTTCCCAACTGTGCGTAAGTGAATGCAAAGATTTTCAAGTTGAATTCAAACTGGGCACACTGATTTGTCATTTTGAGTCGCTATCCACAACGCACATCATCAAATCTGAAATTATTTTCCTTAAATCCAAATAATTTTACGGACTCATATAAGTCTGGTAAATACAAAGACATATTTTGAATTTTGAACACACAATACAGAGGTGAAACTCAGGATATTTATCATTTGAAGCAGTCAAATGTGCAGTATAATCTTCAGTGGATATCTCCGGCCGACAAGAATATCTGCAGTTCTCTCTCAAATCAAACATTATTCTGTTTATGTCTCCAAATTGGAACACTATCTACAGTTATCTCCGAAATCTAACATAATCTTAAGGTGATATCTCCGTTCTTCAACAATATCTGCAATTCTCTTTGAAATAAAACATTATTCTGTTCATGTCTACAAACTGGAACACTATCTACAGTTATCTCCGAAATCTAACATAATCCTAAGGTGATATCTCCGGTCTTCAAAAATATCTGCAGTTCTCTTTGAAATCAAACATTATTCTGTTCATGTCTACAAACTGGAACACTATCTCCAGTTATCTCCGAAATCTAACATAATCCTAAGGTGATATCTCCGTTCTTCAACAATATCTGCAGTTCTATTTGAAATCAAACATTATTCTGTTCATGTCTACAAACTGGAACACTATCTACAGTTATCTCCGAAATCTAACATAATCTTAAGGTGATATCTCCGGTCTTCAACAATATCTGCAGTTCTGACTGAAATCAAACATTATTCTGTTTCTGTCTCCAAACTAGTACACTATCTACAGTTATCTCAGAAAGCTAACATAATCTTAAGGTGATATCTCCGGTCTTCAACAATATCTGCAGTTCTATCTGAAATCGAACATTATTCTTCTTATGTCTCAAAAATTGAACACTATAGTTATCTCCGAAATCTGACATAATCTTCAGGTGATATTTCGTGTATTTTTGCGGAGTCAGGAAAAACTGTGTATGTTCGATGTTATAGTAAAATAGATAGCAAAACAATACGTTCAAATATTGTATCGCTTGTAATTTTAGTCAATGCTACAATACTCAGAAAATAAACGGACACAGCTTTATTAACACAAATGAAGCATAGAATATTTCCCTGTAGTTAAATTTCCTGTCCAGTGAAGCAAGAGATAATTAAACAGGCAATTATTTCTTATAGCTAGAAACGTTATTTTCAGTGTACACGTGTTTGAAATGCTATTCGATATTGGTTTTGAATTAAACAGTGAACGGCCTATTAAAGAAAAAATGTGCTTAAATAGTAATCGAAACGAATCTCATTTTTCTGACAAATTTTCTTTTATAATCATATCGCCCCACGTAAGGCATTTTACTGCCACTGCTTTGCTGGGGGTTATATAAGAGGAAAGTTATGAGAAAGAGTGACAGGTTATAGGGAGTCTCAGGAAATGGGCAAGAGATGGATGAGAATAAGTAGACGGAGAAAGAAGCATGAGAGAAAGAGAGAGGATGCAAGTCAGTGAGATAGAAGACTACTGACTTTACATTTAAATTCTTGAAGATTGTAGCTGTCGAGAAAGCAAGTAAATGGAAGGGAATTCCACAGGCAGGAAGTGTGAGAAAAGAAGCTGATGGGGTAGAATTTGCGTTTACATTTTATTGGTTTCACAGTAAAATGGTGAAAAGAAAAGTTAAGATAAGAGTAGTAAATATGCTTTATATAATTAAAGGTCCTTAGTTTACTCACAAAAGACATTTAAATTAAATCAGGAAGTGCCCGTCGGACGATGCTGACTGTGGTCCTCCTGAAGTGAAAGAAGGAATGGATATTATATATAATACATTTGACATGCCAATACCACAAGCGGCCCCGAAACAGCGCCGTTTAAAAAGAAAAGAAAATGACAAATTTTGTAGTCGTTAAACCAAATAGGAAACGATATTAAAACACCTGCTGAGTTGATACTTAGAACAGGGTTGTTATGGTAATTTACCCATGTACAAATGAACTCTTCCATATTATAAATAAGCAGCAGATTCTGCATTGGTGCAGAGAGACGTCTATTCTACAGATAGCCGGACGAATATAGTCACACTGATTTTCTCAGGTTTTCTAAAAGTAATTTTCTAAAAGAATTGGGTCTCCGATATTTTTTAAATCTTTTTTGTGACCGACTCTCTCTGTCTGATAACGCTGTAAATCGCTACATTTTCAAAATATATTTTCCGAGAATATATTTTCCCGTGTATATATTTTCTGAAATTTTCTTACTAAGTTTTTCTGAAATTAAACCAATATCTGAAGCCACATCGAGTAAAACACCTTGAAACATGTGAATCATTTGTAAAAAAAAAAAATTAAACTTCTGCTTCCTAAGCTAGTGCGTCAATACAGTATTAAAACAGTACAAAATAGTTAACAAAACTATTTTTCTAGTGAGAAATCCTGATACAAACCCTACGCAGAAATCCATCACATGAAAAGTAAATATATAAAAATGTGTAAAAAAAAAATGAGTACATTTCTACAAAGGACAAAATATGGGATTCACTCGAAGGTTGTTTCATATTTTCATACAACTCGGAAAATACAAAAACTTTACCAACAAAAATGTTTTGATAAAAATGCAGAAAAGATAAGATAATACCACACCAGAAGAATTATTGAATACGATTTACAATGCTAAATTCAAAACATCATGAATTCTCTATCAGATTCTCGAAGATTCGACGTCTTATCTTCCACTGAGGAATTCAAACTGGTCATCCGCCATGTTTTTCTCACCCAAATCTCGTATACGAGATTAGATGTCGGCAAGAAGCGGTTGTGTTTACGTGCTGGAGTTGAAAAACAAAAGTGATAAAAAAAGTTAACGTTTTCTTTTTGTTTGAAAAAAAAGAAAAGAAGGAAAATGGAAATTAACAAAAATGAAACAAAACAAACTAAAAATCTAGACCGTAGACGAGTGAGAAATTATAACGAAAAAAGGGAGTTAATTCAACTCCCAAAGTAGTAGATATCAACTTCTATCTTGAATTTGTATTTGAACTTCTCTCGGTTCTATCTCGATTAATTTATATTTATTTTTGTCTTTTTCTACTGTATAGTTCAGTATATTGTGGTGATACCGGCCGAGCAAAGCGAGGGACCGGATGCTTGCGCTTTCACGAACAAAAAGGCAAACGACCAAAAGTCATCTGTTCCGGTTAAAAAATAAAAATTAATCAAATATTAACTTTCCATTTCGCGAGCCTACGCGAATTTTATTTATCAGCCAATGGGAAGCCCAGAATCAAACACGGATATGAATTCCCAAATGACCACCTGCGATCCAAAAAGCCGAAATAAAAAGCCGAGACAGAAAGCGCCCAGCAGACAGACCAACGGCGACAGGCGAGAGCAATTATTCTCCTTTCTTTCAACGTTATATGCATTATTACATCAAATATAGAAGAACAGTTTAATACAGAGACGGAACGGAGTTTTAAATCATATACAAATGTATCGACAAACATTTACACTTGTTCCACACGGAGAAACTATAACACATAAATACTACAATAAGAAGTGCAAAATAGAAAGACGACATCGGGTCTTGTATTAATTCACAATAGATATTTCACCTGCAGAAGATACATAAATATACAGAAGATACACACAGAAGATACATATTTATCACAACTGGACAAAGTCGAAACCATGCTGTACGTCCCTATTTATATTTCCCTAAAGAGAATTCGTTCCAAACCGATTTATCCACTAGATATATCTCAGAAAAGGAAAACCGGACGTCATAGGTATTTCCCAACAATAGGACTTTCTATCATTCAGACAGACCGGATTTATCATCTTTTTTTTCTCAGTTTGGGATATTTTCTCAAACGGAAAAACGGTGGCTTGGCTTTGTGAACAGCATCATACAGAAAACAATCCGTGCTTAAGAAAAGGAAAAAAATAGCTGCTCATTTAGACTCCTGGAAGCTAACTGACTGATGAATGACCACTTTCGGCAGTCTATGAAAGGACGACATAAAAGAGGCCGTTACACGACCGACGTGATTTCGTTTCAACTAAAGGTAGATAATGGCCGTGTTGTTTCCTTACATTGCTTAATAAAACACATTTTTTGAAAGAACAAATGTCTTTGCTTAGAATGTTTGGCTGATTTACTCCCTTCTTTCTGTTTAGACGAAAATAAACCGAAATATAAAAAAGTGAAAATATATTTAAACAAAGAGTGAAGGTACGACACCGAAATCCCAAGCTTTATTAAGATAGCAAAGTATATCTTTGCAAAAACTATTAAGAAACAGGATCATATTGTTATGCGTACTGAAATGTTATGTGATATTGGGCACCCTTTTATTTGCTTTTAACGAAATCATTCTGTTTTTTAATACTCTGCTTAACTTTTGGAATGATTTCTTTGACCATCCCGGATTTTAGTGTCGTACTTTTCATCCTTTGTGTTGTAGAGCATCTAACACCCCTTTCAGTCAGTTAAGTGCCATACGTGATACACGCTTGGGCGATCATGTCTCGAAAGAGACATGACTGACTGGGCAGAAGATTATCCCACAGTAGGTTGCCATTGCTTTCTGCGGTAGACTGGCTGCCGACCAAGGCTATAGAACCCAATCTGTCCTGCTATTTAACCCATAACTGGAAGGAAGAGACGGATTAATACCTTTCCCAAGGGTAGTTGCGCGTAAGTGAATACAATGGATTCAGCTGGAATTCGAACGCGGCTCCCCGGTCTCTCGTTCCGAACCGATATCCACTGTACCACAACGCACAATCAGTAGGCAAAGGTAGCTATAAAAATAAAGACTAATAGCAGTCAGCAATTAACTTTAGGAGTGTCATTGGCGCCGAACGCTGTCTTTGTCAACTGTCTGCTTCTGGACGGAGAAGGACACAGACGGGCCTCCGCCGAAAGGTAGAGACTCGGTTGGGGTGAACAGACAAGAGTTCGACTCGGCTTTAAGCTAGGCCTACGGGATATTTTTAGGTGAACTTAAGGGCTCAGAAAGCCGTTTTTAATTGACTTTCTGTCGCATCCACCTTGGTTAAAAGGTGGTAAATCTCTAGAATTCGGAGTGCCATTGATGATTACTATTGGACTCTGCTCTTTGCGACTGTAACGCCTTAACCACTTCTCTCTTCGACTATTTGTTGTTCTGTCCTGTGGTGTTTGTCTTGTATTATTATTCCTTAGCACGGATATTCTGCTGTATATACTCAGTACACATATCTGGATATCGTCCTGCCACCTCGACGATACAAAAAATTGAAACCCTTCTGTTCTTGGGAGCGTTAAGTGGGTGTTAGCTGCTCTACAACACTTTAGTAAAACTCTTCTCAGTTATTTAATTTTATGTACTTGTTTATGTTTGGTATTTATGGTTTGCTATTCCCTATTTTAGGATCAACCTACGGCTAACAACGATACATTTGATGTTCTTGCAATTGATGTTTAATATTCTTTTTTGCTTTTCTTCGCGATATTCTGTAGAAGACTTTTGCAGGTTTCTTTCCGTGTCTGCTATCAACATTGTATTATCTGCATATGCTTCTGTTGGTAATATTGTAGCCGCTAATAATTAGTGCTGGTAGAACTTCTAATTCTTAACGAAACCTTAGCGAAATGTTGTCAAACTGCTAAATTTAGCTGCTTATTAAAACTTGCCAGCAGCTCGAATGCTTCAGGGCAGCAAGCTACAGACCCTCTTCTCTTCAAGGACGGCGTTTCTCGTGACGGTTCGCCTTCGTTAAAATTTTCTCGATTCTCTCCCTTGATAAAATATCTCGTCGAATATAATGAGTTTCCGCCAGCCATTTGCTTTTGGGCTCCTGTTTGAGGATTTCTTTTTTACCAGCTAGTTTTTGCATCGTTTGAACAATTAACTAGACAAAAATATCTTCTGGAAACATTACAATATATAAATATTAACAAATAAATAAAATGATGACTTATTTTCTCTATTTTTTTACAGATGTATGTAAAAAACTTTCTTTCTTAATATTAATTTTAGAAGAAATGTTCAGATAATTAAATACTAGCCAGAAAACATCGATAGTTTTAAACTACTACTGTAACTCGAAAATCCAGACACATGGCATCTAGATTCATTTATAAAAATAGCTTTCATCTAAATTTTCACGGCTGAATTTGAGAAAATTTGACAATGTATTAAAATCTGTATTATCCGTTTGTTAAAGTGGTTCAAAATAGTTTATTGGTTTAGAGATGTTTTAAAAGAGAGGTTTATAACAAAAAGTCTATAAAACGCAAGAAGAAAATTTAAACCGACTTATATTTTGTCAACTACATTGACCGACGTGATAAAACGATTTACTGGGTTGAAACACGAGTTAGGTTCAGAATTTTTGTACTACTCATGCGATTGTATTATATTTATTTTTCACTTTCCAATTAGGTTTTATATTTAATTCACTCTTCTGTCAAAAATAGACAAATTTTATATCTAATTTACTCTTCTGACAAATTGTATATTTAATTCAGTCCTCTTTCAAAATTAGACAATTTTATATTTAATTTACTCTTCTGTCAAAGATAGAAAAAATTTGTATTTAATTCACTTTTATGTGAAAAGTAGACAAATTTTATATTTAATTCACTCTTCTGTCAAAATTAGACAAATTTTATATTTAATTCACTCTTCTGTGAAAATTAGACACATTTTATATTTAATTCAGTCCTTTTTCAAAATTAGACAAATTTTATATTTAATTCACTCTTCTGTCAAAATTACACATATTTTGTATTTAATTCAATCCTCTGTCAAAATTAGACAAGTTTTATATTTAATTCACTCTTCTGTCAAAATCAAACAAATTTTATATTTAATTCATTCCTCTGTCAAAATTAGACAAATTGTATATTTAATTCACACGTCTGTCAAAATTACACACATATTGTATTTAATTCACACTTCTGTCAAAATTAGACAAATTTTGTATTTAATTCATTCTTATGTCAAAATTAGACAAATTTTATATTAATTCACTCTTCTGTCAAAATTAGACAAATTTTATATTTAATTCACACCTCGGTCAAAATTTGACATATTTTATATTTAATTCACTCTTCTGTCAGAATTAGAAAAATTTTATATTTAATTCATTCTTCTGTCAAAATTAGACAAATTTAATCTCATTTATTTTGGCAACAACGTATCTTGAAGTTTGGAAGCACTTACGAAATAAATTTTATGAATGCAAGAAACCACTTTGGCCACATTATTAGATAAGAATTAACTTAATAAACATTCCAAATCAAATGCAAAACTCATTTAATGATACCTTAAGCATGTTTGCTGTATAAGCTGAATCGATCCAGCGTGAAAACACATCCTTGTCTTGCGCCCCTTTCTTTTTCTTATTACTCTTTATCTTTTCTAGCCGTACTCAAACGGTTTGCTCCCAACATAGTTTCTTCATTATCCACATGTCTTTCCCGAAAATATCGAGGTTGCCGAGTATCTTCAATCGAGTGTTTGTGGTGTACTTTGTCAAATGACTTTGCGTAGTATATAAAGCAAAAATATAGTATATAGTTCTTTTGCGATTGTATTGTTCTTCCTGATAGTATTCTGAGCATAAATATTGCATTCCTTGTTCCAGTATCTTTAACGAAGCTACACTGTTCTTGTCTTATCTTTGGGCTGATTCTGTTGCTCGCTCTGTTCACCAGAATCCAGATAATGAGTTTGGTTACGCGGCTCATTAAGCTAATTGTTCAGTGAACCTGGCTTCTTTTACACTTGGCTTCTTAAGTAGTGTTATGAAAATTGACCTGCTTAGGTTTCTCTGGTATATTGCCACTGTCGTGGATTTCGTTTATTATTTTTTTGATCCTGTCTACGCCAAAACCGTCAGCATCTCTATTACAATACCGTCGGGTTCTGCTACTTTGTTTCTGATCCCTTTGGCCATTGCCGTTTCCACTTCGGTTTTCAATATTTCTGGTTCATCTGTAATCCTGTGTATTGCTGGTTGCTCTCGCATGTCGTGGAAGAGATCTCCGGTATACTTATTTCATTTCTTAAGTATTTTTCTTTGTTCTAGTATGAGTATTCAGTCATTTGCTGAGCGGGTCTTTTGTCTTGTTAGTTCTTTTATTTTTTATGCATATCTCTTGCGTAGTTTTCTGTATTCTGTTCCATGTATTGACATCGTTTTCTATCTCTTGTGCATCATTTAAAGAATATTTTCAATGATCCACTCATTTTTCCGGCTTACTTTTTTTTGGATGATGTCGTCCGCTGATATCACTGGAGCTTCTCTCAGTGGATCTCATTTTGATCTTCCGTTTCCAGTTTTTCCTTCGTATTTCTTTTTTTCCGTTGTCCGTTTACACTTCCTGCAGGTTTGGGTCATTGTCGGGTATATTTTACTGCAGTCTTAGAGCGGCGTTCGGTTTATTTAGCCATAGTTTTTATCCTTAATGTGAATGTAACTGGCAGATGGTCTCTTCGCAGTCAGCATTTGGGTAGGATTTGCAGTGAAGGACAGAATTCCTGTATCTCTTGTTGATAGCAATATAATCAATTTGGTTCTTATTTTCTACTCCTTGACTTCTCCATATCTATAGTCGTCTTGGGTGCTTTTAGAACCAGAAGTTGATTATTATCTGGTGATTCGTTGTGCACCATTAGACCCATTTCTCACCGCGGCCAGTCCGAAATTGCCGACCGTTTTCAACTTCTCTCTAGTTGTAGTGAGCCGGGTCTAGTCTCGCTAAAGTTGGTTGTTACCAGTTTTTGACTTGCCCTGGAGTGTGTTTCCTTCGGCTGGCAAAGGTAAGATCTACATTTGGTCATTTTTAAGGATTATTTATGATGTAGCGTGCGGCCGTATTTGAGAGTAAAATGTCACACCTATTTAGCGATTTCAGTTAAATGCTTCCGCCAAGGAAAATGTGTGATGGCTTAAGAAGAAAGGAAAACGTATTTTTCAACCAGTCGTTTTTTAGACTTCTACTAATACTACTAGTGTAAATAAAAAATTGAAAGTCAGATGGAAAAAGTCCCAGTCAAAATTGAACAATGACTGGCAATGTTTCATGTAATAAAACTTTCAGATAATATTCATACTACTAATACTACTACGAGTGGAAAGAAAACAAACAAAATAAAGATAAAATTAATCTTATCGAAAAATAAACAATACTTGAAAGATTTTTAAAAATTGCATAGCATTATTACTACAAATACTACAAGTGGAAATAAAGCAATTGAATTGAAAGTTAAAGAAATATTATTAAAGAAATAATGGCTGATTCATATAATAATTCTCAGGTATTACTTCTACTCCAACCACTTTCTCACCTACAGGATGTGGCTTCCCTCTGTCTGTTCTATAAACACTTTCATGGCTTCTGCTCCAACGAACTTGTGCCCCTACCACTGGTGGAACTCGTGCAACCAGACTGGCAACTGGGTCCCACCCATATCACAGTTACATCAACCAAATGCAGACGACATTTCTACTACATCAGCTTTTCTTGCACTTTCCGCCTGTGGAACTCGCTTCCATATTCTTTCTTTCCTGACGGCTACAACCTCCAGGAATTTAAATGCAATGTCAATACACCTCTCTTAACCACTTGACTCTAGTTCTTTCTACATCACGCTGTATATCTTTTCCTTTCTTTCTACATTTCACCTGTATTCCCTTCCTTCTCTTGCCCTTTTCTAACTGGTTCGCCTTTTTCTTACTCTCCTCCTATCTAATCTTTTTTACTCTTATGTAGCGTCCTGCACACCAGTGGCGTTACCGCCTTGCTAGGGGTGATACGATTAAAAAAAAATAGTAAGACTACGCGTATCAGTAAAACACACAACACAATGAAGTGCTTCTAAAAAAATATTGAAAATAGAAAAAGGGAATATATTTTTATATATTTTCATTGCGGTTTTTAAGGAAAATATATAAAACTTTGTCAAAAAATACTGCATTTCTTACAAAGGCTTTTCTGAGTATTTTTTCTAAGATTAATAGTTTATTGTTTCTTGTTTATTTCCTGCTTGAATCTCTCTCTTCAACATCGAATTAAATTTCTTTTCAATTCTTTGAATTTTTGTCTCTGTACATCCAATCCTTTTACATTTCTGTCTTACTTTTATACCCCTAGAGTTAACTTTTTCCCTAAATGCCTCTCTTTCTGTTTTTAAGTTACTTTTCTTCTTTCTATCTTCTCTTAATAATGTGCGTTGTGGTGCAATGGATATTGACTCGGAACGACAAATCTTGTTGCCGAGTTCGAATTTCAGTTGAATTCCTTGCATTCACTTACGCACAAATACCCTTGGTAAAGGTATTAATTCGTTTCTTTCCTCTAGTTATGGATTAAATAATAGTACAGTTTAGGTTCTATAGTCTGGGAAAGCAATGGCAACCTAGTGCGGGTTAATCTTCTTCCTAGTCAGTCATGTCTCTTTCGAGACATGATCATCCAAAGCGTGTATGATGTATGGCACCTAACTGACTGACTGAATATTTCTACTGAGCATAAAGTGGGGGGATCAGTTTATTACTTCAAAACAATAGAAAACTGATCCCCCAGTAATTAATATTTAATAATATAATACATCTCTTCTCCCTCCAATTATGGGTTAGAATAAAAAGAATGATTGGGTTCGATAGCTTTGGCTGGCAACCAGTCTACCGCAGAAAGCAATGGCAACCTACGGCGAGATAATTTTTTGTCTAGTCAGTCATGTCTCTTTCGAGACATGATCGTCCAAAGCGTGTATCATGTATGACACTTAACTGACTGATATCTTTCTTTTACTTTACATCGTTTCTTTCTAAGACACTGTGTTCCTGATTCCATTACTGCTTCCATTTTTTTCTTTTACTTATTTAATCAAAATACCCACTCCACTATTTCCCTCCTCAAAAATTACTCAAAACCAATCTGGGGATAAATTCTTGGTTTTACTGCCTTTAATTTAGACCAACACCCACAGGTCATTCCGGACATTATTTTCGTTTCTTTTTTTTTTTTACGATGTCGTATCGAATAAAATTCAGATTAAGCCGTATGCCCGGACAGCCCCATCCATTTACCATCGACTCTTCTTCGACTCTTCGTTTGCGCTCATGATACGCTGGTCCGTTCGTTTCCTTTGAAAACCACTACTCCAGCAAACAGAATGACAAACAGCACAGTTAATAGGACGTTTGATGAGGGGATCGCTTTCTTTTTCCCCTTCTTCGTTGATTGTTCTTCGATCAAATAGGATCATTACCACGTGTCTCCGGGCAGATCATGTGTTGAGTTGTAAGTGGCCGCCAGCTCATGTTGGTCTTGCGTGAGGAGATAATGGTGATGTCGAGAGGAGTGAGGGGAGCATTGATCCTGAAAGTTTTATGAGTGTGTAATAGAGATGTTTAACTAAACGGTATATACGCTGTAAAAATAAAACGTACGAATACCATGAGTGGCAAGTGGTTTTACCCACAGTGGCAATGCTAATTAGACGTCTTCTTATGTTATTGACCAAGCAGCCATTGCTATCGTCAATGTACATTTAAACAAATATTTTTATCTTAAAAGGAAAAATAGCTTTACGAAATCCAGTAGCTATTATCTCTCTTTCCAGTATCAATAACCGTTTCTTTCTTTTTTTTTTTTGTTTGAAGTATTGTAGAATATCAATACCTTGATTATGTCATTGTTTTCTTTCCGTGTAACATATGATCAGGCAGCCATGACATTCATCTCAGCGTTCTCGACAGACTCCAAAGAAGAATCTGTAATGATTGGTACCGACTTGGCAGCTCGACTCCAGCCCCTTTCTCACCGGTGGTATGTGACTTCCCTCTGTCTATTCGACAAATATTATCACGGTTTCTGCTCCGACGAACTTAAGACAGTGGTGCCCTCGCCACAAGAATTTACTCGTGCAACCAGACTGGCAACAAGATCTCACCCTTTTACAGGTAAATCAACAAAATGCAGCCGGCAATTCTACTCTATCGGTTCTTTTCTCGTACTTCCTGCCTATGGAACTCTCTTTCATATACTTGCTCTTCTGACGGTTACAACATCCAGGAATTTATATGCAATGTCAATTCCCATCTCTTATCCATTTGACTCCAGTCTTTCTCTCGTTCGTTCTCCATCACCCCGTGTATTTTGTTCTTTTTCTTTCTCATTTAAACCTTCGCAACTGTCATCACACCTGTGTTTTCATCCTTCTCTTGCCCTTTCTCTGAAACCCCTGAAAATAGTTAGAGAGAGAGAGAGAGAGAGAGAGAGAGAGAGAGAGAGAGAGAGAGAGAGAGAATACGGAATGATCATTGGATTCCACTGAAAAGCACTGAGAATGTTTAGCTCTCAATGTTGACATGTATAATAATAATAATGCATTCAAAACCCTCTAAAACAATAAATATTTCATATTCAATGCGCTTAAACGAAGCTAAATCAAGCTTTAGAAACACAATTTTTTTGATTTCTTGTAAATATCCTAATCTGCTTTGAAAGCGTATCTTAATGTAAATAAATGTAATCGGATTTTGTTCCATTTAAATTTTGAATCCATTCGACCAAGAATATGATAGACTGAATATTTCTTCTGTCATCTGGTTAGTCAATAAATAAGATACTGTATTAATTTGGTCATCAACTACGCGCGCAAATGGCAAAAATGTGTTAAACCAATTTCTATTTTCTATTGGTTAATTAGTAATTATAAATGTTATTTGCATTGGCTCCTGGAAGAGTGCAGGTGTGTGTAAAATAGGATTTATCAAGCAATCAAATACAGAGAAATCCTATATAATTTTCCAGCTTTTTTGTATTGAATTAAAGGTAAATACTCATCTCGTAGATGTGAGTTAAGGTGCAGTGGATATCGGCTCGGATCTAAAAATCGGGAATCCGAGTTCGAATTCGAGTTGAATTCTTTGCATTCACTTACGCGCAGATATCCGTGGAAAAGGTATTAATCCGTCTCTTTCCTTCAGTTATGGGTTAAATAATAAGACAGATTGGGTTCTATAGCCTTGATCGGCAACCAGTCTCTTGCAGAAAGTAATGTCAACCTACTGTGGGATAATCTTCTGCCCAGTCAGTCATGTTTATTTGGAGACATGATCGCCCAAGCGTGTATCACGTATGGCACTTAACTGACTGACTCAGCTCGTTTTCAGAATGGCTCTAAAAAGTAAGTTAATATAGCCTTTTCGGAAATAAATCTAAGGTAAATCCTTATCCAATCAGAATGGGTTGAAAATAAAAGATTTTAATATTTACAAAATTGGCGGACCTGAAGCAGACTACCACCACGTTTAATTTCGTTGTTTTTTTTCTTTTGTTTTTTTTTTTAACTTTTTCCAGCGCAGTACTATCTCTTGTTACTTAAACTTACTGATTATCAACAAAATTTTTGAAAAATAAAATATTTAAACATTATATTTTTTGGTGGGGGGTCAGTTTCTTATACAACGTTAAAGTAAATCGATCCTCCATTTTTAATCCACTCGCGTTGGGGTCGCTTTGTTTATGCTAATTTCGTTGTTTTTCTTTTATTTTTTTTACTTTTTTCAGCGCAGTTCTATCGATTGTTACTTAAACTTTTCGACTATCAAAAAAAAAAAAATTAAAAAAATTACAATATTAAAACAAATTTTTTTTTAGGGGGCGGTCAGTTTCTCATACAACGATCCTCCATTTTCAAACAACTATAAGGTTGTATGAGAAACTGCTCCCCACCTAAAATTGTTTAAATATTGAAATTTTTGCAAATATTTTTGTCATTCGTAAAGTTTAAGGTGTAAAAGATAATATTGCACTGCAAAATGTCCAAAAAATTTGATAATGAACAAATTTACAGGTGGCGGTAATGTCGTACCGGTGACTGGTTTCAAAATGGAGGCTCAGTTTACTATAAAGTTGTATGAGAAAATAATCCCCCACAGAAAATCTTTAAATATTGGAAATTTTCAAATTTTTTTTGGTCAATCGTAAAGCTAAGTGAATAATCGACAGGACTACGTTAAAAAAAGTAAAAAGAAAAAAGAAAAAAAAAAGAAAAACAAGGAAATTAAACGTGGTGGTAGTCTGCTTCAGTTTTTTATATACTATGTGTTTTATCGGGACTAAGAATTATACTTAAACTCTCCGATCGACCTATGAAGCAAAATCAGAGGTCTCCACACATTTGTTTAGTATCATACAGAAAAGGTCCACTTTTGCAATTAAATGATAGCAGTTTTGTTCCAAAGGTGTTAAATTTTACAAGTAATTTTTTGTCCCAATTAATCACGTTTCGAAAACAGTTGCCATTTGTTTTTCTTTGCAGATTGAATACTAAGACTACATTAAATAGTTCCGACATTATTTTCAAATGCATGTCGGAAGAGACAACGAGAGAGATAGTAAGAAGACAATGACTACGGGAAGCTAGAAACAATGGGAAGTTGTGAAGAGCTATAACCACCAACGATATGAAGAGAGCATATGCATGAAGACTTATTTCTCTCACTCAGCGTTTGGGCATGCAAGCAATTAATTATTTTTGTGATATCTCTTGGATAGAATATTACGGCTTTTGTTGGATGTGCGTTGTGGTGCATTGGATATCGGCTCGGAACGAGAAATACGGGAGCCGAGTTCGAATTCCAGCTGAATTCATTGCATTCATTACGCGCAAATACCCTTGGGAAAGGTATTAATCCGACTTTTGTTGGATGTGCGTTGTGGTGCATTGGATATCGGCTCGGAACGAGAAATACGGGAGCCGAGTTCGAATTCCAGCTGAATTCATTACATTCACTTACGCGCAAATACCCTTGGGAAAGGTATTAATCCGTTTATTCCTTCCAGTTATGGGTTAAATAACAGGACAGATTGGGTTCTATAGCCTTGATCAGCAACCAGTCTACCGCAAAATGCAATGGCAACCTACTGCGGGATAATCTTCTGCCCAGTCAGTCATGTTTCGAAAGAGACATGATCGCCTAAGCGTGTGTTACGTATGACACTTAACTGACTCACCGACAAGGAAACAAATAACCTCATTTGGAATTCGAAACCTGTTCACCAAGTTTACATTTGCTTTTATGAAAACCAGCACTTAACTGTCAGGAGTTAAACTGTTATTGTAACTGTAAACAACAGTCGGAAATCGAAATGTCACTTCCAAAACGCTTCTGTTATTGTTGCCTTTTATCACGACATTCTTCCGTGCAAGAATACTCTCAGACTGTTAATTTAATTGCGTGAGGTCGAAATAAAGCACAGCTACTAGCGAGATGAGCTTATATTCCTTGAACTCAGCCTCGTCTTACATGGACAGAGTTTGAACTATATTGTTAATCACTTTCTAAAGATATATTATACCAAATGATGTTTAGCTGCTAAGCAAGAAGGGCAAAGGGCGAATCAATAATACAACTCATGGTTTAATGTTCATCCCTTCCTGGAAAATTATTAAGTACAGTTTCGTTCATCAAAATCTCAAGATTATCATTGAATATGGATATCAATATATGGTGTTAAAAGTATTCTGAAAATTCGCACCTTTAGTTGGTAGACTTGAAAGAAATCTTAATTATTTTTTTCTTAGTTCTTTTGGTATAATAGGGTATGCAGATATTTTTATACATTAACTAGCAGTAGAGTCCGGCGTTGCTCGGGTGTAATAACATACTTTAAAACTAATCCATGGTCCTGGAGCTCAGACTCTTTGGACGTTGGCACGAAAGACTAAAAAGCAATAATTGTTTGCAGTTAAAGCAAAACCGTAAACAGAAAGAAAAATGAATGGATGTAAGTCATAAGTTTGATTTCCTGGTATCGATATCAAATAAGTTTTTTCGTCGTAAATTGAATTTTGAAGGCTAAATAAGTCCTCTGAGTAAATGGTATCGTTGCTGAGACTAAGAACTACAATTATACTCACTTAGAGCCAAACATGATGCAAAAACAAAAATAAAAGGGTTGAAAAAGATACAGACATACAGGCAGATAAACAGACACACACACATACAAACATCTTGCCTTATATATATATATATATATATATATATATATATATATATATATATATATATATATTATCGATTTTCTGCACTATTGTAAGAACTGCAACCTTGAACTTTTTGAATATCGTTTCTTATGTCTTTGTCTATGGGTGTATCAAATTTGATTAAAATCGGACAACCCAATTTTTTCGATAATCGATTTTCGATATTCATCGGGGTACCTCGACACGAGACCTAGCTAAGAACATTCGCAGAAGCTTATAGTACAAATGCATAAATTTTCAAGGAAATCGGTTCAGCTGTTTCGGAGTCTATAGGTAACGAACACACACACACACCCACACAGACAGGCACACACACACACACACACACACACACACAGGACACACACACACACACACACACACACACACACACACACACACACACATGCAAAACACACACAGATAAAGTTCCATTTGTAAATATGTTTAGATAGTCACACAAACAAACACAGACACATATCTGAGTTTGAGTTTGAGTTTTGTTTAATGGCATATCAACACCTCTGTGGGTTATTTAATGCCCAAAAATGAGGGTTTAAGGTATTGTTTTTAATGTTCGGTTATAAGTTGATTTAGTCAGATTTTGATGAAAATTCTTTGTTTTTATTATTTTTATTTTAGAAAAGTGAAAATATCTTCTAGTTTTGTATTTCAAATTTTTTCTTGAAAATAATTTCTTCCTTCAAAAATGTTATGATAATAATTTTTTCTTCTAAAATGCAATTGTTGGTAATATTCATCCTCCAAAAAATATATTTTTCTATAAAAGACTATTTTTATGTATATATTTCTATAAAAGTGTATTTTTATACTTTCATAGTGTTTTGACCCCGGATTTGGGGTTACCTATTTGCCCGTAGCTGGGACCCTAACAGTTGCTACCACTCCGGGTCAGGTTGGGCCTGTGAACAATAGCAATTAAAAGGTGGCTCCATGCTCCTTACAACATCCGAATCAGAGGTCTTACTGCCGGATGCAGTTTACCGTCATGCCCAGGGCTCACACAGGCATATGAATATTTTATCCGTTGCTTTAATACCCGTGACACGTGTATTAATACGCATATGCACATATATTAGCTAACATACATCGAAACAGAGAAACGTTTCTCTCTTGCTTTAATACAGGTGACACATACCGGAACAATAAGATCTAACCCCAATTCATAATACATCAGTTATACTAACACTTTGTTTTTTGGAACATGCAAACCCTAGACCTAAGAGATGCCGTCAGTTGGTCCACTGTGTCTTAATCACTCGACCACGAAGGTTATCAGCAAAGGGTGCAACCCAAAACGCCAAATACAGGTGGGGGATACCAGAATCAAGCAAGTACAAAAATTAAAATACCTAGGAAGTGTTCTAAAGGAGATGGAATGTGCGACACAGAGATACGAAGGCGAATTGGCATGGCAAAGGACGCGTTCCAGAAGCTGAGTAAAGTACTAACACATAGGAAAATTTCACTAGAAACGAAGAAAATAGTGCTGGATTGCTATGTGATGTCAGTTCTTCAATACGGCAGTGAATGTTGAACAGTCTCATCGAAAATGAGGACAAAACTTGAAGCAGCGGAAATTTGGTTCTACAGAAGGATGCTGCGGATATCGTGGACTGAGCATAAAAGCAACGATGAGGTGTTGGAAAGAATGGCAACAAAAGAAAATTAATACTGAGCATCAGGAAGAGACAACTGAAGTTCCTGGACATGCAATAAGGAAGGAGAGCTTGGAGAACCTGATACTGACTGGCCAGATAGAAGGAAGGAGAGACAGAGGAAGGCAGCGGATAACATATTTGCAGGGCCTGATCAGGTGGATGACGGAACGGGAGTTGCGAGGTGTAACAGAAGCAAACATACTCAGGAATAGGGAGACGGGGAGAACCATGATCTCTTACTTCCTGAAGAGACAGGGCACATAGAAGACGAAACATATATTAGTGTCTACTGCTTCATTCGTAAACAAGGGTGAAGAGACAAACAACTGATCAAAATATTGCAAATGATACGGATACTCTTGAAGTACGTTCCATACTATACCTCATCTTAGAAGTATAGACAAATACTGACGAAAAAGTATTGTGTATAATCTTCTTTTTTTTTTTTAATCATTTCACCCCGAGCAAGGCGGAAACACCACTGATGTGCAGGGGGTTACATAAATGTAACAAGATTAATTAGAAAAGAGTGAGGAGTACAAACTAGTTAGAATGGAACAATAGAAAGCAGGTGCGATGACTGATACATAGGTGGAGAGAAAGGGAAGATTATACGGGGATGGAGAGAGAGCTAGAGTCCAGTGGTTAGTAGATGAGTATTGACTTTGCATTTACATTTCTGGAGGTTGTAGCCGTCAGGAAAGCAAGAAAACGGGAGCGAGTTCCACAGGCGGGAAGTGCGAGAGAGGAAGCTGCAGGAGTAGAATTGTCGTCTGCATTTGGCTAACCTGAGTGTGAATGGGTGGGACCCAGTTGCCAGTCTGCTTGCACGAGTAAACACCTGTTGAGGAGGCATCAGTGACTTAAGCTCGTCCGAACAGAAGCCATGAAAGTATTTATAGAACAGGCAATGGGAGGCCACATTTCGACGATGGAGAAGTGGCTGCAGTCGAGTCGCCAGATCAGTACCTATCACATTACAGACTCTCCTTTGGAGCTTGTCAAGAACACTGAGGAGAACGGCAGCCAATGAAAACTTTAATAAGGAGCACTCTTTTAAAAAGAAACCCTCGCTTTCTACGGGTAAAACAAATTCAGTCAGTCAGTTAAGTGCCATACGTGAAACACGCTTGGGCGATCATGTCTCGAAAGCGACATAACTGACTGGGCAGAAGATTATCTCGCAGTAGGTTGCCATTGCTTTCTGCAGTAGACTGGTTGCCGACCAAGGCTACAGAACCCAATCTGTCCTGTTATTTAACCCATAACTGGAAGGAAGAGACGGATTAATACCTTTCCCAAGGGTATTTGCGCGTAAGTGAATGCAATGAATTCAACTGATGTCTAAATTAGAATCTGACTCACCGATTATATCAATTTTGAGAGGGAAATGTATCCCGTGAAAAAATTGCTACGCTGCCCGCCATCCTATTATCAGGCTTAGTTATATTTTTAAAAAATTTTCAGCGAATGTCCCATGTTTTTTTGCATAACTGTATCGTTCGCCATTGTTGAGATTATATTATGAATAAAAGTCAAAACAAAACAAAAGTCTTTCTACAGGAAACTAAGCAAAAACCAATTCGTAATGAGTTTCCTCAATGGTTCTTCTTTCTTTATATATGTTTTTCATTTTTTAAATATAATTATTTCCGTAGTTCTTCATGCATTTAAAGTAAAAGTCTGAGAACAAAGAGTTTGAAATTTGTAGACACTAATGATCAGGACTTCCTTCCCAAATATTTTGAAGCGCATGTCTGATATTTTCGCTTTGATGTTGAACAAATATCGATGGCGAAATCTGACGTCTTAGACTGAAGACAGAAACATACGTTGCCGAGAGACGAAGGAAGAGAAGAAAAAAATCTATGCAACGAGATGAAATTCATTAGCGCGTACACATTCGACAAAACAGAATCCAGTCAAAGATTTTCTCTTAGTTGGAAGCAAGATTGTTTCATAATTTATTATTGTCGTTAGACATTTCGTGTCTCTGTGTGTGTCATTCATTCATTTATTTACCCAGCCAGCCAGAGTTCTATCTATCTATCTATCTATCTATCTATCTATCTATCTATCTATCTATCTATCTATCTATCTATGTCTCTTAATATCTATCTATCTATCTATCTATCTATCTATCTTTTGATAGATAAATAGATAGATAAAAGAGACTGAGATAGATAGATAGATAGATAGATAGATAGATAGATAGATAGATAGATAGATAGATGAGAGACTGAGATAGATAGATAGATAGATATATAGATAGATAGATAGATAGATTAGAAGAGACTGAGATAGATAGATAGATAGATGGATGGATAGATACGAAGAGGCAGTGATAGATAGATAGATAGATAGATAGATAGATAGATAGATAGATAGATAGATAGATAGATACGAAGATTTATATCTATCTATCTATCTATCTATCTATCTATCTATCTATCTATCGCAGTCTCGTCTATATTCTATAATAAATAACGACCAATTGCCCTTAATCGGAATCTACATAAGATTGTGTTCATGTACTTATAAAGTACATAGGGGATCCAGCAAAAGATTTAGAATTCTCCATAACTGGTTGATCCCGTGATATTTGACCGATTTTAGCTGCTCAAATCTTATTAGCTCACGTGATAAATCCTATTGTTTAAAAATCCTAGTAGTTAAAAATATATTTTTCATTCTGTCTGTATTTCGAAAAGGTCACATCGCTACACATATAACCGACTCCGTTCCATTTCCTTTAAGTGACAAGTGTAGAGAGGATTTCATGCCAGGAAAAATCTGATTCGAAATTACATTCTGTCAGTTACTCTTGATATAAATGTGTCGATCTGTGGTGACTTTACTGTACTGGTGTCATCCTAAGTGATACCAAACTAAGCTTTGTATTTAAAGGCTCTTCAGAAATACAACTTGATCTAAGAGTATCAAGAGGTTCCTTCAAAGCTATCAAGTACGGAATCGGACCGGAAATGATGCCAATAAATCCGAAGAGGAACTTAATTTTTTTTTTTAATCATCTCACCCCAAGCAAGGCATTCCACTGCCACTATTGCGCATGGGGGAAGGTAAAGAGAAGGAGTGGTTAGACATAGGGAATGTCAGGAGGAAGTTGACAGATGAGTAAGGATAGCGAGGATGAGGGTTGGGCAGATGGGAAGAGTGTTTGATAGAATGGGAGCAGGTTAGTGTGTTAGGAGGTGTCTATTGACCTTACATTTAAACTCCTGGATATTGTAGCCGCCAGGGAAGCAATCGTGTGGAAGAGAATTCCACAGTCGGGAAGTGCGAGGAAAGAAACTGTTGGAGTAGAAGTTACGGCTGCATTTTATCGGTTTCACATTTGAACATAGGCTATGCAAATTCAAGAGACCCGATTGATAGAAAATTATATGAATGCTTATATTAATTATTGAAACGCTGAAAGTTTTCATTTGAGATATTAATGAACATTTTTAGAATATCAAGAAATCTCATTTAATCGCAAGTCACGATAAAACTTTCTTTAATTTACTTTGACTTCGATCGTCATAAGTATCTTCGAGTTAATACGAACGGTCCTTTCGTTAGTTGCTTAGTGTGTGCTTTTCAAGAGCAGCATACAGATTGAAGTTTAGTGTTTTTTTTTTCTCTTAGACTAGTTTCCACTCAAGGCTGTTGAACCTAGTCTGTCCTGCTATTTTCCAATAGGTGAAGAGTGGATTTCATATATTTTCGAAAGAAATTACCACGTAATTGAATGTAATGAACTCAACCAGATTTGGAACTCTGCTCTTCGGTTCCTCAATCCGAACAGTTGTCTTTTACTCTCGTGTGCCTTCTAAATGTAAAAGGTAGCAAATAAATATTTTATTAAAACAAATATTGTTGGATCAGAGAGTGTATATGAATGGTGGAGTCTATAGAAAATAATATCAGCTGTCAGCGAAAATTTTCAAAAGAATATAAAATCTATCTATCTATCTATCTATCTATCTATCTATCTATCTATCTATCTATTGCAGCCTGTTCGTATCTATCTATCTATCTATCTATCTATCTATCTATTGTGCCTGTTCGTATCTATCTATCTATCTATCTATCTATCTATCTATCTATCTATCTATCTATCTATCTGATTCTCTTCTTTATCTGTCTATCTATCTATCTCAGTCCCTTATTTTTATCTATCTATCTATCTATCTATCTATCTATCTATCTATCTATCTATCTCAGTCTCTTCTTTATCTGTCTATCTATCTATCTCAGTCCCTTCTTTATCTATCTATCTATCTATCTCAGTCCCTTCTTTATCTATCTATCTATCTATCTATCTATCTATCTATCTATCTATCTATCTATCTTATCTTAGTCCCTTCTTTATCTATCTATCTATCTATCTATCTATCTATCTATCTATCTATCTATCTATCTACTACTACATCACATATCATTATTTGCTTGACGCGAACAGTCACTAGATGATGGTTATGAGACATCTACCTTTCATGTCTCTCTTTATCAGACCAAAAGCCAGTCACAATGTGCTTGACCCCAGCTCCACTGTCATTTTTATACTACTTTTGTTAAGAGCCCCTCTTGTTCACGTCTCCCAGTAAAATGTAGCGGTGGAAAAAGTTTGATTATCCGACGACATAATTCACACACAATTTTTTTAGCATAACATTTGACAGCAAAGCAAGAAAGCGTACGTGAATTCTATAACCCAAAAATGTGAATAAAAAGCTGTTAGAATAAAACCCTTGGTTAAATCTAGAAATTTAATATGTAAAATGATCAGCGCTAACTGCCCATGTTTTGCTGGACTTAAATTCATATATATATATATATATATATATATTTGTGTATTTCGGCAGCAAATTTTCTTTAAGACATGTCAGATTAAATAAATTGCAAACATTGCGTGTGTTTTTTTTTTAATAAAATCCATTCATACTCATGGATAATCTTTCACGGATTGGAAATAAAAGATGTCAGAAATGAACTATAACGTTGACAGATATTATCATTCATTTCTCAAGGTACTTTCAATCTCTTTCCGAGATCATCTTCAGGGGTGTGAGTTATAGTAACAAAAAATAACCAAAAAGTCGTGTTGCTAAAAATGACTGTAATTTTTTTTTCTGCTTCAAATATAAGGGTTGACAAATTGCTAGCGTTCTTTAGAATGTGAAAATTATCGAAAATGGATTTTTTAATATGTTGTAATGTCATGGTTACGCACGTGTTCATGAAAAAACTGTTGTTTTTACAAACATTTTAGAACGTACAGTATTCGTAGCTGATTCTATTAATTGACGGCTTAAGTGTTTTAATGAATATTGCCTCGAGAATAGAAGAGTTTGAAATTTGGAAACAGCATGCTTGATATTCGCCACGGAATCTTCAATACGAACATTGATATTACTTCCTACATCCGTTTTCATTGGCTCTTTCCCCTCATTTCTTTCTTTCTGTCTTGTTTTCCTCTTTGCTTTTTATTTCCTCTGTATGCTTCACTTTCCTTTTTTTCTCCTTTTTTTTTTTGATTTCTCTTTTCACTTTCCCATCTTTCATACCCTCTTTATCTCGTACGAAAAAGTTTTTTTTCCAAAAATAAAAGAATGTGTTTTCTGAAATTTTATTTTCAAAATAACGTTTATTACCATCATTATTAACTACCTGATGAGACATTGTTATTTCGACGCCGAAACAAAATGTACGATTTTTAGAAGTTTGTAGTTTGTACATGTTCTAAATTATAATTTATAATAAATATTCATTGTTCAATTTTTATATTGAACACTGTTTTAAATTAATGTTTTGAACGTTGCAAATATTTTTTTCGTTCCTTATATATATATATATATATATATATATATATATATATATATATATATATATATTAAATATGTGTATTTAGACAGAACATTTTCTATTAAACATGTCAGATTAAATAAATTGCAAGCAATATGTTTGCTTATTTTTGATAAAATCCGTTCATACTCACGGGTAATCTTTCGCGTCTTAAAACAACTATTGTTAGATTTAAGATATCAAAAAATATCAGAAATGAGCTGGTCACGAGGTTATATTCAGGGGCGTGAGTTATGGTAACAAATGTAACCGGAAAACTGTGCTGTTAAAAATTACTGTACATTTTTTCTGCTTTAAATATAACGGTTGACAAAATGCTAGCCTTCATTAGAACGTGAAAATTATCCAAAATGGAATTGGTTTATATGTTATAATGTCATGGTCATGCACGTGTTAAAGTATGAAAGAACCTGGGTACCTTAAGAAATGAATGAAAATAACATCTTTCAACGTTACAGCTCTTTTCTGACATCTTTTGATTGTAAAATATAGAAAACATAATAAATCTCCAAAAAACTTTCAAATGAACTCTGTCCTCAAATTTACATACGAAATTAACCAAGATAACAAAGTCACTTTCCTTGATTGCAGTAGATAGATCTATCTATCGCCCGGTTCTACACTCCACCCACGTCTATTGAACAGGTTAAGAGCCTCATCCCTTGTTCCCTGTTTAGCATGTGGTTTCCGACTTTCTCCTTTCCAATCTTTTCACTATTACGTAGCCCCCTGCACATCAGTGGCGTTACCGCCTTGCTCGGGGTGATACGATTAAAAAAAATAAAATTAAAAAAAATTTAATAGACACAAACAATAACACATTTACTCCCTCTCCATATAAAAAACAACCAGCAAAAACTCTTACACTCTTAACTATAAGAGTGAATACTAAATACTACAAAATAGCACTTATACACAACTTAATTAACTGAGCACAAATGAATTCCTTCATAAAAAAGATATTTTACTCTGAACTAAAAAACATTATCCATACTCTCAGTAATAATGACTTCCCAAAACACATTGTAGATGAAAAAATAAAACGATATTTCAAAAACCATAATACACATCAAACAAAATATAGGTAATTCCACGAAAGATCTTAAATATATCAAACATTTCTACTGCAACCAGATTCACAATAACTACAAACAAGATGAGAAAATAATAAAATATCTCATTCATACTAATATATCTCCCGTTAATCCTAATAAAAATTAAAATTAATAATATATTATAAAAGGTACAATACTACTGATTTGATTGTCCGTAATAACTCCTACCCACCAACTTAAACCAACATTATATATCAATTCAAATGTCTCCGACAAAGAAACAAATATATATGTTGGATTTACAACAACCATATTAAATAGACGTGACATGTTTCCGACCGTTCAACCATCAGTATACATCTACAACAACATTTCTGTACATTCTCAATATATAAAAAAAAAAGGATCGATAATATAACTATTCTACACCAAGAAAAGCAAACTACAGATTATCAAGGTTATATTCATTTAAAACTTAAGCCGTCAATTAACAGAATCAGCTATGAATCCTGTAGTAATGTTTTAAAATGTTTGTAAAAAGAAAAGTTTTTTAAATGTTTTAACCCGTGCATGACGATGACATTACTACATATAAAAAAATTCTGTTTTGGATAATTTTCCCATTCTAAAGAACGCTAGCAATTTGTCAAGCGTTATATTTAAAGTAAAAAAAAAAATGCACAGTAATTTTTAGCTACACAGTTTTCAGGTTACATTTGTTACCATAACTCACACCCCTGAAGATGACATCGAAAAGAGGTTGAAAGTACTTGGATACCTTAATAAATGAATGAAAATAATATTTGTCAACATTACAGCCCATTTCTGACAGCTTTTGATTGTAATACGCGAAAGATTATTCGTGAGTATTAACGGATTTTATTAAAAATAAGCAGACACAATGTTTGCAATTTATTTAATTTCACACACACACACACACACACACATATATGTATATATATTAATATCTTAATCTGGTTATTATTATATATATTATTATTTAATCTCACATATATATACAGACATATACAGACATATATATATATATATATATATGTGTGTGTGTGTGTGTGTGTGTGTGTGTGTGTGTGTGTGTGTACTTATGTGGGTTAGTTGCATTGATGCTAATATATATATATTGTCATCCGCAGACAGATCTGTTTCGCCGTATCACAGCTCATCATTACGGTATACTCCGATTGCTTTTTTACCCAGGATTGAAACCCGACCGAAATGGCGTCAGTTGGCGATTCTACCCCTGGGCTATGGACGTTTGGTGGAAGTAGGCACACTTTTTAGCGCATATCATTATACGCGCCCAATAGCTAGAGTGCTCTAATTCATTTCACTGAATGAGCGATGCGTACACGCCAGAGTAGCTACTGTTTATCAAAGTCTACTGTTTTTCTACAGTGCTCAATCAGGGTGTGAGAGCGTAAATATTGTCATCCGCAGACAGATGTGTTTCGCCGTATCACAGCTTATCAGTACGGTTAGACTCCGATTGCTTTTTTTTACCCAGGATTGAAACCCGACCGAAATGGCGTCAGTCGGCGACTCTACCCCTGGGCTATGGACGTTCGGTGGAAGTAGCCAGACTTTTTAGCGCATATCATTATACGCAATAGCTAGAGCGCTCTAATTCATTTCATTGAATGAGCGATGTGTACATGTCAGAGTAGCTACTGTTTATCAAAGTCTACTGAGCGCTCTAATTCATTTCACTGAATGAGATATTCTTTAAATCAGTCGATTGGTTTACTACTTCTCTAGTACAATATAATGATCAATATTTAAAATGGGCTACGTTCTCTTTTCAGTCAGCACCTGACGATTGCATTATGCATGGAACTTAGATTTGTGTTCCCGGTAAAAAAAAATGTATAGTTATTTTTTATTATGATAGAGATTTTATCCGAAAATTCCTATTTTCAACATTTTATTTATCGGGGCTCTATCTTTTTATTTAGCTCGTGATATCTATCTATCTATCTATCTATCTATCTATCTATCTATCTATCTATCTATCTATCTATCTATCTCAGTCCCTTCTTTATCTATCTATCTATCTATCTATCTATCTATCTATCTATCTATCTATCTATCTCAGTCCCTTCTTTATCTATCTATCTATCTATCTATCTATCTATCTATCTATCTATCTATCTATCTATCTAATACTGCATCACATATCAATTCTACATTTCATTTTCTTCGAAGTAGTCTTCTTGTAAAAGCACACACATTATGCACTATTGTTCACCTTTTAAAAACAAACGGCACAAGAGATATGGAGACATGAATACTTTTTAGTTTTTAAAATTCATACACCAGCAAGGGTACGGCAGTTATTCTGGGTATGTCCTCTAAGATACCTGTCTTGCAAAGAGAAATATTTTTTCTGATCAGCTTTTTAATCATGTATTTCGTGGTATTTCAATTTTTGATTCAATCGATCGCCGGTCAGATTTTCGAATATTTTATAAATCTGTTGTTTGAGTTCTACTTGGTCTCCCAGAGTTCTGCTAGAGACAGGATAAAGTGTCTGCCTAAAGTTTCATTCTCCGTCTCCTTCTCCCACTCCTGCTTGTGTCTCTCACACACAGAAGCGCAAAAACACATATATGTGGCTGATAAAAAGAATCACAACACTGGCTTTAAAAAAAAAATACAACTCATTGATTCAGTATTTGATTCAGTATTTGATCTCCTTCAAAGTAGTCCCTTTCTAAAGCCATACACTTGATCATCCAACATCATATATACAAGGGCTTATCAAATGAGACAAGGGTTGTGCTATAAAAAAATATACAACATATATGTTTTCTTTTTTTTTTTAATCATATCACCCCGAGCAAGGCGGTAACGCCACTGATGTACAGGGGGCTACCTGACAGTAAAAAGATTGAAGAAGAGAAAGCCGGAAACCACATCCTAAACAGGAAACAAGGGATGAGCCTCTACACCTGTACAATAGACGTGGGTGGAGTGTGAACCGGGCGATAGATGGGTCTATCTATTCCAATTGAAAAAAAAAACCAAATTGAGAATATTGGAAAAGAGAAAGCCGGAAACCACATCCTGAACAGGGAACAAGGGATGAGCCTCTACACCTGTACAATAGACGTGGAAATTCAGTATTTAATCTCCTTCAAATTGGACCCCTTTCTAAAGACACTCACATGATCATAGAACATCATTTATACAGGGGCTTATCAAGGATTGGTGCTATAAAAAGAAACCCACAACACACATCAACTCAGTATTTAATCTCCTTCAAATTAGTCCTCTTCTAAATCTATACACTTGATCATATAACATTTATACAAGGGCTGGTCAAAAAGTATCAGATGTGGTGCTGTAAAAAGAAAACTACAACGCATATCAATTCAGTATTTAATCTCCATCAAAGTAGTTTCCTTTCTGAAACAGTACAGAATATACGTTTCCTTTGATGGAAACATTCCTGGAACTTCAATATTGGAACAGTGAAGAATTGCCTTGTCGCATACTCTTGGATTTCATCAACGTATTGTAATCTTGTTTCTTTCAAGTGACGTTTGATTTTTGAATAGAAAATGTCGAAATAGACAAGAACTGGGAATATTGTTTTGAGGGACAAAACTGCTATAGAAACACTAGTCACTGATGATATTATGAGACGACAACACTGTACACAATTTTCTTCTAAGCAGGACTATAAACAACGGAAAGAAGAGAGAATTTAGAGTGTATTTGCGACAGAGCTAAATTTGTTTGTGCCAAGCAAATTTATTTTAGATCGGTTACCATAGTAAGAGTCCCGATAGTTTTTGCCCCGTCCCCGAATATATCTATTTCTGAGGGTGGTATCTTGGTCTGCAAACTTATATTGAATGACGGAAGACAATAACAAACAAAACGAAAACTTCAGTAAAATAATATATATTGTGAAGTCCATTTTCAATAAAGAGAATACGCAAACAAAAATATTACAGTGCGGTAGAGAAATCTTAACTCAGCAAACTTATGTAGAGGATGAGAATAGCGTTTTCCTGAAAAGAACACTTTCGTGGTTTTCTGAAGGGCGTTGTCCTGAAAAGGACACTTTTGTGGCCGCTGGAGGACACTGTCCCGTAAAGAACAGATTTATGGTTGCTGGAGAGCGTCGTCATGAAAAAGCGGTTTTGTGGTCGCTAGAGAGCGTTATTTTGAAAAGAACAGATTTTGATCGCTGAAGAGGATTGTTCTGAATAGCCGAGTTTTGTGATCTCTGGAGAGCGTTGTCCTGATAACCACAGTTTTATGGTCGCTAAAGAGTGTTTACCTGAGAAGCATACATTTTGGTCTCTAGTGATCGTTGTCCAGAGAAGCACAGTTTTGTGGTCTCTGGAGAGCATTGTTCTGAAAAGCACACTTTTTTGGTCTCTGGAGAGCATTGTTCTGAAAAGCACACATATTGTTAGATATGGCTTGGCTGCCTCTGTTGTAACAATGCCGGTTAAGCATTTTCTTCCGATTCTTTAAAAATAAAATGCGGCAGAGCCGACAGAATACGTTACTATCTATCTATCTATCTATCTATCTATCTATCTATCTATCTATCTATCTATCTATCACTCACTGCTTCTATCTATCTATCTATCTATCTATCTATCTATCTATCTATCTATCAC